>VZZY01013867.1:70036-113058 GCA_013400335.1 Eurystomus gularis
CCCCCTTCATCCTACATGTCATTAGATATCCTCCAGTCCAGCTTGTGAATATCCCTGCTTAGTCTTTGCTCTTTTTCTTCTAACATTGACTATGACAGACAAATTATCATGCATTAATTCCAGTGTAATGTGCTATCTTTGTAATGTAGTCCACCATATATTTTAAAATTCCTTCAACGGATGCATGAACTCATTATCCATCTTGCTTTTCAGTTAGAGCATATGCGGCTTGGGTCTATTTGTCTATTTGTCTTTGGGTCTATTAATCATGAGAACCCAAAAGCCTGTCTTGATTTAAGGACCCTGAACTCTCCATTAAACTAATTTCTATCCATCAGTCACAACATTAATGATATGATTAAGCAATACAAACTATGTTAAAGTAACATTAAAGATTCTGATTTAAATGTGGTAAGGACAGAAAATGTATACAGGGGATTGTTCCTTGGCTCTTGTCTCATGGATGTTTTTCTGAGTGTTGCAAATATTTTGCCACTGGCCGTCAGAGAAGAAAAGAAAGTCACTTCAAGTCCAAAACTGATCAATGGACTGGCATTCTTGTAATAAGTTGGTTATTACTATGATGTCTAGTTTGAGCTACACTTAGAAAGACTCTTTTTAATATGACTTAAATTCAAAATCTAATTTATCTCTTAAAGTAAAATAGCAAAAAAATAAATATCTGTGCAAACATGCACAGACTTTTACACTCATAGTCACATATGCACAGAATAATACTCCAAAATGCTTCCATGGAAACCTTAACTGAAGCCATAATATGTATTTATTGTATATATTTAACAACATATATGACTATGCTGATGTTAGAGTACAAAAGCACAGAGGGAGGGAAATACGTCACTTGCCGCTGTATATGATATAGTGGTATCTTACTGAGGCCACTTTTGGCCTGGCTTTGATTATCTTGACTTTTATACATGCTTTTATCCTGAACCTGATTTTTGCAATAATGTAGACAACTTACGTGTTTATGCTCAGCCAGTAAACTTCTCTAGGAAAATGGAGGAAAGTAAAAATGGAGAAAGTCTTCAGAAAGATAAGTGTGAACAGAATTTAAGCCAGTGAAGTTGTATAAGTATTAAAAAAAATCAGTTGGAATTAAGTCCCTAAATATCTTTAAGAATCTAATGGGTTCCTCAAAGGTGAAGGAGTAATTCATAGTGAATCCAAATATAGAGCTTAAGTACATCACAGGTAGAACTGAAGTCCTTTTGAAGTCAAAGGTAAAATTAGACTGTCTTGAACTGGGGGTTGCAAAACTAATTTTTTCCTTCTAAGCCAATTCTGAAGAAGACTTTATTCTTCTGCTGTTTAAGTTGATCAAAGTTTTGCTACTGACTTAAAAAAAAAAAACAAAAACACAAAAAATCCCCCCAAAGTGCTATATCACCCAATAACTTGCAATAAACCAATGCTACTACTATTTTACTTATAACTGGAATTTACATAACATATTATTATACTGCATTTTGGCACAATGCTGTATGCATATGTAGATAAACAGATTTTGAGAGACAGTCTGCTGGGTAAGTAACATTTTTGGTAGAGCAGCTGGATTTTATTGGCTAGAATGCTATTAGCCTATACTCAGTTTATTGATGACTATAAATTCAGGGAAATACTTTTCAGAGTAATTCGTACCCTCCTGTTACAGTAGGAATTCTTGATGAAAAATGTGTGTGGTACCAAAAAAATGAAAGAAAATCAGCTGTTTGAATAGCAGCATGATTTTTAGTGGTCATTTTATTTTTTATCCCCATGGGTACGTGTAGATTCCTTTTGTTCTCAGAGAAGCCAGCATGGTGGCAAATGTTGTGCCAGAGTTATTTCTGGAGTTGACCTGAACCCATTGCCTAATTAGAAGACACATTGTTGACCTATGCTAGTTTTCATTACATGTAGTTAAAAGTGCTGATATTTCAAAACTTTTTCTTGTACTGCAGATTGCTATGTTTTCTTTTAAGTGCTTATACTCCTTTTTCTCCAGGCTAAAAGAGAAGTTACCACTATCTCGATTGCTCATACTATTAGTCCATTCTCAGACAAGCACTTCCTGTTGCTGTTAAAATATTCCAAGGGTCAATTGCTTGCACCTACATATAACGTCCAATAACTAAAAAGGCTGCAGTGGGTGTGCTTAGGGGCTTTATAGGATTACTGGTAAACACATTCTCATTTGTACTTTTGCACTTAGACCTTCAAACTCTCTCGATATTTTGTCTTCTACCACCCAGATGACTGGACCTTGACAGGCTTGAGAGGTGGGCCCATTCCTACCTCATGAACTTCAACAAGGTCAAGTGCAAGGTCCTGCCCTGGGTCAGGACAATCCCAAGCACAAATACAGGCTGGGCAATGAGTGGAATGAGAGCAGGCCTGAGGAGAAAGACTTGGGGCTGCTGGTTGATGAAAAGCTCAACATGAGCCAACAATGTGCAAGTGCAGCCCAGAAAGCCAACCACATCCTGGGCTGCATCACAAGAAGTGTGGCCGGCAGGTCAAGGGAAGAGATTCTCCTTCTCTACTCCACTCTGATGAGACCCCACTTGGAGTACTCTGTCCAGCTCTGAAGCCCCCAACACAAGAAGGACATGGAGCAGATCCAGAGGAGAGTCACAAAGATGATCCAAGGGCTGAAATCCCTCTGATGTGAGGATAGATTGAGAGAGTTGGGTTGTTCAGCCTGGAGAAGAGGAGGCTCCGGGGACATCTCATCGCAGCCTTCCAGAATCTGAAGGGAGCCTACAAGAAAGCTGGGGAGGAACATTTTACAAGGGCTTGTATGTGGTGCATGAGACACGGACACCGAATGCTGGTGCAAACAGAATCCTTTATTCATGTAGTTAGCTACTATATATACTCTTACATGCTGTTAGTCTCGTGATTTACAATTGTTTTCATGAAGCCCAGTTAGACGGCTCTCTAATTGGTTAGTTCGAATTCCATCGCTATCTTCCTTGCAAGAGGTGGTCAACCTTCTTTCCTGTTATTTACGATGTGTAGCCATAAAAACAAACCTTGACTCTCAACTGCTGTACATTCTTCTCATGGGTACCTTGTGTCTTCCCATATTCTTTCTCGCAACTCCCTTGTTTTACCCAAACTCACACATTATCAAGAGGCCTGTACATTCTGTAGTTTCCCACACTTGTAGTGATAGGACGAAGGGTAATGGCTTCAAACTGGAAGAGTGGAGATTTAGATTAGATATTAGGAAGTAGTTCTTCACTGTAAGGGTGGTGAGGCACTGGCACAGGTTGCCCAGGAAGGTTGTAGGTGCCCCAGCACTGGATGTGTTCAAGACCAGGTTGGACAGGGCTCTGATTAATGTGATCTAGCGGGAGGTGTCCCTGCCTATGGCAGGGGTGTTGGAACTAGATGGTTTTTAAAGCCCCTTCCAACCCAAACCATTCTGTGATTCTAAGTTGGCTTAAGTTGTTTTTTAATATAGGGACATTCCCCATCATGTGTTATCTTCCCTTTATGGAGGGTAATGATTGTGATTATGACTTTTGTAACAAATACAGAATATTAATCTTTCAAATCATCAAAGTGTTGTCCCTAAATAAGGGTTCTGTACCTGGTGTGTGAGACACCAATCAACACACTGAGTTGAGATACTTGTCTTTATTTCGGTTCTGCAGAATTGGGTGCCAGGCATCTAACAACACACAGCACACCTTTCAAGAAACATGCTGAGCTTTTTATACAAAATATTAGCAAAGAGGAAGCCACCCCAAAGCAAATGATTGATTACCTGTACTTACACAAGAAAAGTTATTTTCTGCATGCCCTGACTCCCATCTTATTCGTTATACTAAAGTAGTCCTTTATTTCCATTTAAACTCTCCTTCTAGAGGTGTGGTTTTTAGTATTATAAATAACTAAGGTAATTAGAGGTTGTATCTCCACCCTCTCATCCACTACAAAATTTTTGGTTAACCTTATGTCTGGCTCCAGTTCCTCTTCGAATATGTTTCAAGCAACAACTTGACCACACAATGGATACTACAATGTTCTGTTCTTAGGGACTCTTAATTCCTGTACCATGGTCTGAAAACAGACCTGTCATTGTTCCCTAATTTTTGGTAAATTTTTTACTCCCCTTGACATCAAAAGCAGTTCACTTTTGAGATGAAAGAAATGGTTAGGGTATTTTAGAGATGCTTTACTTGTTTGTTTCAGCAGAGATTCTCCCCTGAGTTTGCTGCAAAGCTGTGGGTCTCCTCAACCTGAATTCCTCTTTTTTTGTTAAATGAACAAACTACTCGAAAGGTTTTCCCCAGCTTACGCTGACTACACCTATAGCTTTCTGTGGGTTGAGCTGGAAGATAGATGTCTAGCACAAAAATCTTTTTATCTTTTTCTGTGAGGAGCGGCTTTGCACAGTGATGAATTTAAATAGCTGAAACCTTAATTTCACTGGGATTTTAATATGAAATCTTTGTGATTGCTGTCCTCCACTTCAGGGAACTCAATATCTTACATGGAAACCTTTGAAGAGGAGGCCATTTAAGATGGGCTCTCTCTTCCTTTGAGACTACNACAAGAAGTGTGGCCGGCAGGTCAAGGGAAGAGATTCTCCTTCTCTACTCCACTCTGATGAGACCCCACTTGGAGTACTCTGTCCAGCTCTGAAGCCCCCAACACAAGAAGGACATGGAGCAGATCCAGAGGAGAGTCACAAAGATGATCCAAGGGCTGAAATCCCTCTGATGTGAGGATAGATTGAGAGAGTTGGGTTGTTCAGCCTGGAGAAGAGGAGGCTCCGGGGACATCTCATCGCAGCCTTCCAGAATCTGAAGGGAGCCTACAAGAAAGCTGGGGAGGAACATTTTACAAGGGCTTGTATGTGGTGCATGAGACACGGACACCGAATGCTGGTGCAAACAGAATCCTTTATTCATGTAGTTAGCTACTATATATACTCTTACATGCTGTTAGTCTCGTGATTTACAATTGTTTTCATGAAGCCCAGTTAGACAGCTCTCTAATTGGTTAGTTCTAATTCCATCGCTATCTTCCTTGCAAGAGGTGGTCAATCTTCTTTCCTGTTATTTACGACATGCAGCTGTAAAAACAAACCTTGACTCTCAACTGCTGTACATTCTTCTCATGGGTACCTTGTGTCTTCCCATATTCTTTCTCGCAACTCCCTTGTTTTACCCAAACTCACACATTATCAAGAGGCCTGTACATTCTGTAGTTTCCCACACTTGTAGTGATAGGACGAAGGGTAATGGCTTCAAACTGGAAGAGTGGAGATTTAGATTAGATATTAGGAAGTAGTTCTTCACTGTAAGGGTGGTGAGGCACTGGCACAGGTTGCCCAGGAAGGTTGTAGGTGCCCCAGCACTGGATGTGTTCAAGACCAGGTTGGACAGGGCTCTGATTAATGTGATCTAGCGGGAGGTGTCCCTGCCTATGGCAGGGGTGTTGGAACTAGATGGTTTTTAAAGCCCCTTCCAACCCAAACCATTCTGTGATTCTAAGTTGGCTTAAGTTGTTTTTTAATATAGGGACATTCCCCATCATGTGTTATCTTCCCTTTATGGAGGGTAATGATTGTGATTATGACTTTTGTAACAAATACAGAATATTAATCTTTCAAATCATCAAAGTGTTGTCCCTAAATAAGGGTTCTGTACCTGGTGTGTGAGACACCAATCAACACACTGAGTTGAGATACTTGTCTTTATTTCGGTTCTGCAGAATTGGGTGCCAGGCATCTAACAACACACAGCACACCTTTCAAGAAACATGCTGAGCTTTTTATACAAAATATTAGCAAAGAGGAAGCCACCCCAAAGCAAATGATTGATTACCTGTACTTACACAAGAAAAGTTATTTTCTGCATGCCCTGACTCCCATCTTATTCGTTATACTAAAGTAGTCCTTTATTTCCATTTAAACTCTCCTTCTAGAGGTGTGGTTTTTAGTATTATAAATAACTAAGGTAATTAGAGGTTGTATCTCCACCCTCTCATCCACTACAAAATTTTTGGTTAACCTTATGTCTGGCTCCAGTTCCTCTTCGAATATGTTTCAAGCAACAACTTGACCACACAATGGATACTACAATGTTCTGTTCTTAGGGACTCTTAATTCCTGTACCATGGTCTGAAAACAGACCTGTCATTGTTCCCTAATTTTTGGTAAATTTTTTACTCCCCTTGACATCAAAAGCAGTTCACTTTTGAGATGAAAGAAATGGTTAGGGTATTTTAGAGATGCTTTACTTGTTTGTTTCAGCAGAGATTCTCCCCTGAGTTTGCTGCAAAGCTGTGGGTCTCCTCAACCTGAATTCCTCTTTTTTTGTTAAATGAACAAACTACTCGAAAGGTTTTCCCCAGCTTACGCTGACTACACCTATAGCTTTCTGTGGGTTGAGCTGGAAGATAGATGTCTAGCACAAAAATCTTTTTATCTTTTTCTGTGAGGAGCGGCTTTGCACAGTGATGAATTTAAATAGCTGAAACCTTAATTTCACTGGGATTTTAATATGAAATCTTTGTGATTGCTGTCCTCCACTTCAGGGAACTCAATATCTTACATGGAAACCTTTGAAGAGGAGGCCATTTAAGATGGGCTCTCTCTTCCTTTGAGACTACACTCACCCCAGCACTGTGCACTAAGCCTTGACTTGGGGATGGGCAAGGGGAGCCCGGTCCCGCTTTGGATCATTCATTGCTTGTCTCAAAGGTGTCTTATATGGATTTGTGTGCTCATAGCTATATAAACATTATGGTTTTCTCTTAATGACACTTTGAAGGGTCAGGCTGAAAATGGAACTTGAAAGGTAAGCAACACTGCTGTACCCTGTCTGCTGTACAGAAGCTGTGTCTAGAGTGTGGAGATTTGGGTGGTTTCACCAAAGAGAGGTGGAGATTTCAGTTCAGGGTGAATGCTGACATGCCTTCTGTTGTTGTATTATTTTATCACTGTGCAAAGCCACTCCTCACAGAAGAGCAGACATTCAGAAATGAAATTTGTATAATCGTAATATATAAAATCAAGTCCTTACAACATAATGGTAAAGTAATGAAGTTTTTAACTGAAACAGAAAGCCTGCTTATATTTTACTTCAGAGGCAACTCTGCATGTATGTTGAGGGGAGGTGGTAGTGCGATCAATTATTGTAATCTGAATCTCTTATAATAGTTATCTGATATCTGCTATTTTATTAGATTTGAAAAAACCCCAATAGGTTTAACTGGTGTTTTACCTGTTTTTACATCTAGCATTTACTTAAACTTTGGCTGAATTGCAGTTTTTTCAGGCCTCTAAAGTGCATTTGCACAGAAAATGTTGTATTGATAACCTATAGTTCCGGGATGGAGCATATTCATGGAGCTCTAAACATGCATAAATGCGATTAAATTTTTGCTGAATTCAGGTTATATAAATAGCTGCCATGCTGATCAAGTATCCAAGAGAAAGATTGGTTTTCTTCCTAAAAGGGATTGCAAATCGTATGATCTATGTGGAAGTCCTTATGAATAGCTTTTCCTCACAGCATATCTAAAGATAACAAACTTGGGTTTTGCAGAACAATGGGGAAAATTACAATGCATATTTAAAAGTTTTTTTTTCCTTTCTCCAATGGTGTAACTTTGAGGCAAATATGGTGTTCAATACTGAAGATGCTGACGGAGGAAAACATTTGTAGTGGTCCCCAGCAGTGGTGCTCCAGGGATGTAAATGATTTAATGACAATAAACCCTCTGAGTCTTTTTATGATATCAAAAATGCAAGCAGAAGTAATTGCCAAAGGCCTTAGTCTTTTTGGTTCCAATTTGGATGAGAAAATAAAGTGATAAGCAATTTTTCCTAAAAGTGGTTTTTTGGGGTTTTTTTTTTGTTGTTTTTTTTTTAGTGTAACAGTTTCTTTTCGTTGCCTGGCCCCATCAGTGAAGAAGAGAGGGAAGCGGTGCTGCAGGCACAGGAGCAGTGGTTCCCCTGCAGCACATGGAGGACCACGGTGGGGCGGGTATTTCCTTGCAGCTCATGAGAAGGACCCATACAAGAGCTCTGTTTTTGTGAAGAAACTGCGGCCTATGAGACAAACCATGTCAGAGCAGAAGGAAAGTGTGAAGAGGAAGGAGCAGCAGAGAGGAGCTGTTATGGACTAACCACAACTGCTATTGCCCATTCCCCTGTGCCACCCAGGGCTGAGGCAGGAGATAAAGCAGTTGGTGGGAAAGGAGTGATGAGAAGAAGGGATGAGGAAAGTATTGTATTGTCTTTGTTTCTCACAATCTAACTCTATTTTTATTTGGAAATAAATTAATTTCCTCATGTTTGCTTTGCCCATACAGTAATTGTTAAGTGATCTGCCTGTCTTTATCTTGACCCATGAACTTTACATTTTATTTGCTCCTTCTGTCCTGTTGAGGGGTGGGAAATGAGTGAGTGGCTGGGTCGGGTCTTGAGAGTCAGCCAAGGCCAACCCACCACAATGTGTTGTCCTGACCTCTCTTCTGTCTTTGCTGATCTTCACCTGGACCAATGGAAGAAACAATAATGTCCATCAGGCAGCTCAGCAAAGACCATCCAGTGATCATCTCATTTGTGACTTTGTGAGAGGAGAAGGGATAAAAAAGGGAATGAAAGTGTTATGAGATTAATGACTTGAAGACTTTTGTCTTCATGCATTTATTCCTCTCCTAGGAGGACAAGATGGCAAACTTAATCCACGGTCTTGTGGACTGCAGTTACGTCTTTTATTCTTTATACGCTTTATTTATGGCCTGCACCTTTATGAGTTAAGTCTTTTCTACCGATTGCTTGAGTTCCTCAGACAACAAAAGCAACCCTCCTGAATCAAAGTTAACTCTGTAATGAGAAAAGCAAACTTGCTAGGAGAAAGTACCCATCAAATAACTTACTCCACCTGAACAGGAATTAGAAATATTTTTGTGATTATGAAAAATTGTGACTATGAAATTAAAATTTAATAAGAAATGTTAGGTGGTGGGAAAATTTTAGATGTAACATACCAGGATAAGAATTTTGTCATCTAGTCAATACCCAGAACCTGTTTGTATTTTCAACATATTTTAGTTCCTGTTAAGTCCCTAGAAAACAGCTCATCACCCAGCAGCTGTCAATGTAACATTTACAGCCAGGTTTTTAGAAGAGCCCAATATCCAGTGTAGTCAGATATTTTATTAACACAGTCGCTTTGCAGCCTAAATCGGAGCTGTGGTACTACTTAACAATAATTTTATTTGCCAATAGCAATAAGACAGTTGCAAGGATATTCATTCTATAGGGAGCTCACATTTAAGACATCACAATGATATAATCTGCCATGTAAGGGGAATGATACTGCCAGTTACACCATGTCATTCTTTAGGCTGTTAGGAAACTGTTCATTGATGTTATACCATGAAAATCAATTATTTTGAAATAAAGATGTGAAATTTTTGTGAGAAATCAAACTTCAACTGCTGTGTGAGCGGGTTGGGTCTATCATTCCTTTATAGAAGCTCTTTATTTTCTAAGGATATTTTGGTATTAACCCACATATTAATCTCTCATGTTTTCCTCTAAGGGCTTCTCAGTGATGGACTCATAGTCCCAGAGAACTTGGCATACAGTTGGGAACATTGGTTGGATAGATCTGCAATAAAAAATCATAAAATCTTAGAATGGTTTTGACTGGAATCTTAGAATGGTCTTTGGCTGGACCTTTCAAGATCATCTAGTCCAACTCCCCTGCAGCGAGCAGGGACATCTGCAGCTAGAGCAGGTTGCTCAGAGCCCCATCAAACCTCACCTGGAATGGTTCCAGGGAGGGGAGATCAATCACCTCTCTGGACAACCTGGGCCAGTGTCTTACCACACTCAATGTAAAATATTCTTCCTTATATCTCACCTAAATCTCCTTCTTTTTGTTTAAAACCATCACACCTTGTCCTGTCACAATAGGCCCTGCTAAAATGATTGTATCCATCTTTCTCATAGACCCCCTTAGATCAATCACCTCTCTGGACAACCTGGGCCAGTGTCTTACCACACTCAATGTAAAATATTCTTCCTTATATCTCACCTAAATCTCCTTCTTTTTGTTTAAAACCATCACACCTTGTCCTGTCACAATAGGCCCTGCTAAAATGATTGTATCCATCTTTCTCATAGACCCCCTTTAAGTACTGAAAGGCTGCAATAATGTCTCTCTGGAGCCTTTTCTTCTCCAGGCTGAACAACCCTAAGTGCTGGGGCCTGAGTTGTGGGCCCCGAGCTGGAGTTGACCTGTGGATGCATCACAACCTAGAAGAATGTTTTGTTTTTCCTATTAGCTTCATGTTCCAGAGGCAGAACCTGGCCCACCTGTGTCTTTGTGGCTCTGCCCTCACCCAGGTGGTCATGGTTGGGGTTGTGGGAGAGGCCAGGATTATATTAACTAGGAACCAATCAATCAGAGGAGTTTCCTTTTGGGTATGGCTTCTGTTGTTGACCTCTCTTGGTGGTGCCCTTCCATGTGAAAGGTCACTGAGGAGCCATCTCTGTCTGTTGTGTCCAGCAAGCGATGTTGGCACCACAGTGGGCATGGAGGAGCTGGGCCCACAGGAATCTATGGCAGGACTGTCTGAAAGAAGAATTCTGAGGGGATGTTGCTGAATTCAGTGTTGACCTGTGTGATCAGGCAATTGATGGCAGCATAAAATGGTGATGGCTGAATCAGCACAACAATCCCCAAGTCTCTCAGCCTGTTTTCATAATATAAAACTTTCCATTCTTTTTTCTACAATGTATATGCAATTTATCACAGGAATTGTTCATAAAGTAATGAGGAATTTGGGCCCATGTTAAGCAATGTGCATTTACTACCACTAAGATAATGGATGTCTGTTCAAAAAAGCCATAGCTGTCATGTTCTCTCCCTGTTTTTAAAGCTACATGAACAACAGTATCTTTCTTGCAAGCCAGAGAAGCTTGTTGTAATTGCTGTTATTTTCTTCTTGGCAGCTTAATGGTTCTCTTTCCTTGGTGTCTCATCTGCCAAATCTTGAGAGGAAGAAGAGAAAGGAAGGACAAGCTCTGCAAAGGTAGAAAAGCAAACTGTCTCCCACTGTTTTCCCCCTTGGGAGGAGCAAACACTGGTTTTAAGCACGTGTGGAACTTGAGGTCAAATTTTGGTCAACCCATTGGGAGACTCCACAACCAATAGGGACCCCTGTTGTCCCACTGACCCATTGGAGATATCCCACCAACCTAGTTTTTTAACTTTCTGGAACAATTTACCGCACAGACTCAAACTTGATAGGACAGTCACCCCCCTATAGGTGGTATTTTAAAGGTAAAACTATATAAGGTGAACTCTTACTTCTATCATTGTCAACCTACCACCTACAGACCAAGAAGACGACCTGACTCCAAGACAGCCCAACTTCAAGAAGGCCATATGGGATCCAAGGGTGGTGTTGCTTACATCTTTTCTCATCTCTTTCTTCTTTTTCATCTTTTCTATCTCTCTCTCTTTTCTTTCTTGAATGGGTGCTACTTGGACAATCACTAAGGAGATAATTTTCCTTGCCAATATACCTCTCATTTGCCAAACTTAGTGTAAGTGAATAAAAAGCCAAATTTTTTTAATATAGTTCTTCTGAGTCATTGTTGTGACTCTGCTGACCATCCAACTCTACCAGGCAGAGACTGACTTTTCCATCAGTGCACATTTTTGGGGGATCATAAAGATTCACCTCCCTTGTAACCCCACCGAGTGGGCTGAAACAATTACAAGAATTTATTGTGGGTTAAAATTGCCTTTATTACTGTGTCTATGAATGCTCCAGGTGTCTAGCTGCATTGCACTGAAAATGTAAAAATTCTCAGGGGAACATTTGGAAGCACAGCATATATTTTGACACATATTCTGGAAAGAGCAGCTAGTAAAGTCATCCTGGAGTCCAAAATCTGCTATGTGAAAAGCAAATATGGCCCCAAACAAACTCCTCGGATCCTAGTACCACCAAACACAGAGAAGATCTCTTCAAGGCTCAAACTTCTTGCCTTATTGGCCAAGATAACCCAAACTGTTGTCTGTGAATCAAACACTTCTGAACTGTGGAGTCAACTTGTCACCACATTCTATAATGAATCTAAAATCTTAGAAGGCATAGGTGAAATAGGGGAGATAATGCTGCTTTAAAAAAAGTTACTGGAACTTCAACTTATGAGCTGTTTATTGAAAAAAAAATGCAGTGTAGAGTAGGCAAGCCTTATTCTCATTCAATGGATTCAGTCAAAAATGTAAAAAAGAGTTTCTTTTGTATTAAAAATAATGAAAACATTCCAGCTTGAAAGGATTGAGAAAATGCAGAATTGTTACCTTGGATTCTCTGAGTCTAATATCTTCTCTTTTTTTCTTTTATTCCTCTAGTTCTGATGAACAAAAGATCTTGACTGCTATCTTGGTAAGTTGTTCTGAAATAGGAGGCTGCAGCTCTGCTCTCCTGTCAATCATCAAGGATCAGTAAAAGTAATACAGCAACACAGGGGAGGCAAAATATATTGTGCTGCTCATCTTGAATAAGATCTTTTTTTCTATACACACATGATTGCAAATTCTGAAAATTTCTATCATGAAGGTCAGATAAACATTGCAGACCAAAATTCTACCTCCTTCATTAGTACTGATAAGATCATATTATTAAAATGAGGTTCTGTTGCATTTTTCTTGTTTTAGACATGATTTATGAAGAAATTATCATCTCTCATTCTGAATGTTTCTAGAGGGCACAATAATCATGTCTGTCTGTTACTGTACTGCTGTCTTTTGGATGTGTGCATTGCATATGTGTTTTCTGATGCTTTGAAGATGATGGCAGAATTGTGTCCTTTTAAGGACTAATTATATAGCTATAAACAAGCATTAAATGTATGGAAAAACATACTTCCAATGAGAAACTCTGCTTGGATTATAACAGTTAATTTGTAACATTATTGTCCTGCATTATATTATAACCACTGAAAAAAAACCTCTCAGTTAATTTTTCACGGAGTGGTACAGAAAAAAAAATTAATACAATACAGTATGTGTTATATTATGTCCTGTCTATAGTAATCTTTAATTTTTTTCATCCTAAGAAGGAAGGCGATTTTTTTTTTCAATTAATTTACTCAAGAATTTCAAAGGAAGTGATTGCAGTTAGGTGATGAAATCTCCTAGGCTCCTTCAAAAGTCCCCAGTTTGATTTTAAGTGGAGAAGATACAAGCTCTCCTACTCTCTTTTTGGATACTCAGTTTTAGTAAGAAGGTGCCAAACTCAACAGGAGTTGGACGTCCCAGTCTATCAATGGAGAACTTAATCTCATTCTGAGTAGAGTCTCAAGTCCAATCCAAAGGCCATTGGAGTTAATTGAATGATCTGATCCCTACAGTTTTCAGTGGGAATTGAATTAGGCCCTGGGACATCTAAAATGGTGTGATGGCATTTAGCCATGACACTCTCATTAATTATGATGGGAAATGAACTGTTATAACCCTGTCTAACATGGAGCACTTGCCCTTTTTCATATTAGGATTGACTTTGTAATGAAGGGATTTACATGCGTTTTCACTGCATAAGCCTCCATTCTGATTGGCATCCCAAAATTGAAAAAGAAATACTGGAGCATTTGCATACATCCCCTTTGGTTTAATGAAATATTTACGGAACAATCCCAAGCCTGAATCTGCTCATCAGACTGGTTTGAGTGTTTGTTTGCTGAATCTGATTGAATAAAAAGGTTTGCTTGGAGACGTGTCCCTTTTTTACCACTGGGGTGTAGAAGTGTGTTATCATAAGGCTTTCAGCATGGAAAGTCTGATGTCAGCTACTGCTGCAGGACTGTGGACTCCGAGTTTCAGAGCAGTACTGATGGTGGCTCTATGCTTGTGCCGATATGTATCTATATCTGCCTTTTGCATTCCTGTCCTTTTTTTTTTTCCTTCCATGTACATGTATATACTTGTGTCCAAATATGTGCCCAAACAGATATGTGAAACTACGCTCATTAAAAAAGAACTAGTCTGATTTTTTGTTGTGATAGTTTTTGTCATGCTTGTTTGATTTGTTTTTTCACAATAAAAGTACTTATATAACAATTTCAACTTAAATGACTTTTTGCTTTCACCCAGCATAATTCTAAAGCAAATGGACTATTTTTTTCTCCTTATCTGCTAAAATTAGAGCCATTCTACAGCACGATTCATTTCCTTAGAAGCCTTACAGACATTATAGCATACCTAAAAATGAGCACCATGACAAATTATCAACTTCATTGCCATGTATTAGATTTCTGTGCGGCTCACAGCATTATCAACCTGGAAAACAGTTCCAGTTTCTTTTGGAGTTGCTTCCCAGGCAATCAAACATACAAAAATAACAAATTGAAACAAAACCCCAAAATGAAACCTCAAACCCCTTCCTCTCTCCGCCCTTCTTCAGATATGTTCATGGGAGGAAAAAAATCAAACCAAGACTTGTGCAGCCTTTCCAGTTTCTGTAAAATGTATCTACCATGACAAAAGCACAGGTAAATACTTTGAGTCCTAAAACTGTTATGTGTTATGGTGCAAATACCAATGAATTGTAGTGAAAACTACATTTTTAAAACTTTCTGTGGAAAAAGCTGGGAGTTCGTTGCATTGAGTCCAACCCCAAAACACTTCTCTGCAGTAAAGATAAAATCACCATATACCTGTTCCATATCCTGTATCTGTAGATTGTTGTTACACCGTGTTATAGTCTGAGCCTAAACACTGGTTAATTATTTTATCTGGACATATTTTTTGTGTCTTTGTAGAAAAATGCTTCATTTTTATTAAAAAGCAATACCCAACAACAGTAAAAAAACAAATAAACAAACAAAAAAACCAAACCCACACAACTTAAAAACCAAAAATCCAGAAGCTGATAGAAAGATCTTGGTGTTTGATTCAAAAATGGGTTTTTTAAGGTAAAGGGTTTGTCTGTCAAGAAATCTGCACATTTCTGCATAAAGATGGGATTTTACATGTAGTACGTAGCAGCTGGTTTGGTGTCTAGTCACCTTAACTTAAAATAGATAAGCTTAACAGATGAGTTCTTAAATCACAATTAAATTTAACACTGATTTTAGAAGTGTCAGTTTTAATTAATGAGTAAAAAATAGTAAAGAGAAAGTATCATTTTTTTTCTAAAAAGCTGAAGTAAAAATACAATCGCTTTTCTGGATGCTTACTGGTTTTTTTTTTTTCCTTTCACCTTCAAACTTGTTTTATTTCCAAGATTTCATGGACCCAAGCAACTATGTTGAATACTGAAATAATGGACTGTTAAGGATGACCAAGAACAAAATGTCACTTGAACACCTCTAGTTTCTTGAAAAATAAAAATAAAGCAAGTGATGCTATAGATTAGAAAGATAGATATGGAAAGCTGGGGAGGGACTGTTTACAAGGGCATATACAGATATAATGCAGGGCAATGATTTTAAACTAGAGAAGGGTAGATTTAGATTAAACATTAGGAAGAAGTTCTTTACTGTGAGGGTGGTGAAACATTGGAACAGGTTTCCCAGAGACGTGGTAGATGCCCCATCCTTGGAGGCATTCAAGATCAGGCTTGATGGGGCTCTGAACAACCTGATTTAGTTGAAGATGTCCCTGCTCACTGCAGAGGGGTTGGACTAGATGACCTCTAAAGGTCCCTTCCAACCCAATGCATTCTATGATTCTATGATTTTTATTTTATATGACTTTTATATGATTTTTATTTTATATTTAGTTTTATATGACTTTTATTTCAGACTGTGTAATGTTAAACCTTCCTAAGAAGCCTATGAAATAATTTTTGTCTTTGAATTTTTGAGTTGATAGAAATAACTAAAAGAAGGGTAAATACATAAACATTGGGCTATAGAAGTTTGCATTTCTTTCCACTCTTCAGTCCCCCAGAAGTGTAAGACTGTGAGAAATGCAGGGCAGCTTCACAAGACCTTGGTTTCCCTCCTAGCTGACCCGTTATGCTTATTAAAACCCCAGGACAGAGTTAGGTCCCACAGCTCTGTGGGAGTCCACACTCATTCTCCTTGCTGTTAAATAGTCACAGACTGAAGAAGAGGCTGTCTTGAGAGGTGTCGGATCTATATTAAGTTTACTCTCCTAGACAGTCACTAACTTTATAGATTCCAGAAACATTATCGCTCTTTATATTTGAAAGTGCCTTTAACAAACATTAATAGAAGTTACTGAGGAATTAAACAAACTATGTTTTAAATTACACCACTATCCATTTTTACATGACTCAGTGGCACCTTAATTCTTCAATGTTTTCATGATCAAGTGACACTCAATGACAACAGATTTTTACAACTCTTCAGAGAGCTTTTTTGCATGCATACACAGTTGTGGTGAACCGACCACATGATTTTTTTCTGCCTTATTAAAACAGTGAACAAAAAACTCTATTTCCCATAAATCAATTCTAGAATTCCCATAAATCCCCCAGGAAGCCGGAAGTTTGATAACACCGGCCATAAATATTGAAAAAGAAAACAAACTTTCTCTTTTCCACTTCACTACACAAAGGGAGCATATCACTCCTTCCAAGCGCGCCCCCCCCCCCTTGCTGCTGCCGGAGGAGGGTGGGGGAACTGAACTGAGCTGTCAGCGCAGCCCCCTGAAGAAACCAAGCAGCCAGAGAGGAGGGAGCAGCCACTGCAGAGAGCCACCGGGCAGAACTGCTGACTCCCACTGCTCTAGGAATCCGGGGGAGAGAAAGAAGCTGTGAGCCACCACCGGCCGTGAGTTGCGCAATCGCTGCCACCGCCGTGAGCCGCCGCCACGAGCCAAAACTGAAAGAATCCAGAAAAAAAGCTGCAAGCTGCAGCAAGAAGAAGAAATTGCGACAAGAGGCCACTGGTTGCAGAAAGCCACGCTGCAGAAGGCCGCGTCGCCAGAAAAAGCCGCTCCAAGCTGAGAGCACCATACTAAAGAAGAAGTGGTGCCGAAGAAACTGCACCAAAAGCTGCACTGCCGGAAAAGACGTGCTGCCAGAAAAGTTGCACCGAAGAAACTGTGCTGAAAAACTAAAGTCGACGCCACTGTCGGAGGGGGAGAGAGAGAGAGAGAGAGAGAAACTCCGATCACACCGAAAAGCTACAAGCTGCTGACATCATCAAAACAGTCCAGGTCTGCCAGTCGGGCATCGTTGCCGTTCCACGGAGACCATCGCTGAACACCGAAAGGACAGATGACGACACATACATGCACACACACGCACTATCCACACATACAGGTCGTATTTTGACATAATTAAGTCCTTATTTGCCCTTATCTCTCGGTGGGTGAGAGGGGGAGTGAATGGGTGGGCGTGGTGTTCTTTAATACCATGATAGTTCCATAGAGTAAATAAGGTTTTATTAGAATATATTTAGTAATAAACTTGTTAGATACTCATTCGGTCTCCGTGTCTGCTTGCGAGCCTGGTGGGGAGATATTCCACTTTGCCCTCAACCCTTCTCCCTTTGGGAGGTGGTTGGACCTTTGCGCGCCCGACCGCGACAACAGTACTCTCCATTTTCATGTCTCAGCTCTTATTTCATTATTCAGCCAATGCTGGGCTCTTCTAAACAAAGAGTCTAGGTTTTGTACCAAGTTAAAGGTTAATTCTCTTCTATACATCAGAAATCATTTTTTCCATCTATAGATTCTCATTTCACTACCTTAAAGAGTGAGGATAAGTTATTGGTAAAACAAGTGATGAAAATTTCTGTTGATTAATATTTTATAATTACTTCAAAAGCCCAAATCATAAAATTCATGAAGACAGTGTGAAGAGCATAAACTAGGACACGTGAAATGCTGAATGAAATTACTGAGGCTAAGAAGGAATTTGAACAGGAAATAGCTGGAAACTTGCCCAAAAAGTAGCCAATGTTGGGAAATTCCTTATGTTTAACAGGCCTATTACAGCAAGAGAGTGACATGTGAAGCTGAACTTAATGGAAGAGTACAGCTGCAGTTGAGACCTATGGAAACTCTAACAAATCGGCAGAGGCACAGTGTGGTTTGAGGGCTGCTTTCACTTAGGTTTGTAATCTGAGAAGCAACTCCATGGATAAGTGAGCATCAAGGTAATATCTGTTTTATTTCAGTGAATACTTGTTGTTCGAAGGAGATAATGGGGCTGTAACTCATGATGCTGGAATAATGATGAGGTCATTTTTATTTAATAATGGAATTTTGGTTTAGGGGGGTGATTTTCACCAATATGGTTTTGTCTTGCATTTTACCTTCCTCATTAACACTGCAATATTCTTACCCATGACTACGTTTTCTTTCTGGTTCTCATCATTTCACCTGACTAATCTGCTTTTCAAACCCGCCTCGGGTATTAAATACATATAGCATTTACCAAACTCTCATTTTCTCAGGGGTTTCCTGATGAGATGTGACACGAGGGAGGGAAGACCCTGTACGTAAGTCCAAAAGTTGGTTCAAAAGGACTCCAAAGTAGATGCTAGTGACGGAGTGTTGGAATTTCAGAAGCTGTTGGGTAGCACAGACATGAATCACAGTAGCAACTGAATCCTCCCCCTTGTCAAGATAACAAAAATCATAAACAATACATTGGTAACAGGCTTTGAGAGATTATATTTATAGAGGCAAGGAAGTATCTGATGCAGTGTAAACATTCTTTACATCTTTTGACTGGTTTGGGCCTAAAAACCAGTGACAAAGATTTCACAGGCTTCCATATAATCTGTTCCAGTAATTCAGTCAGAGAGTCATAGAATAATTTTGGCTGGAAGAGACCTTTAAGATGATCGAGTCCAGCCACTAACCCAGCACTGCCAAGCCCACCACTAAACCATGTCTCCTAGCACCACATCTACACGGCTTTTTAATCCTTCTAGGGATGGATAGTCCACCACTGCCCTGGGCAGCCTGGGCCAGGCCTCTCTTTTGGGAGAGGAATTTTCTCCACCTCCCTCCAACCTCCTTTCAGTGAGTTGTTGAGAGTAAGAAGGTGTCCTGGTTTGGCCAGGACAGGGTTAATTTTAGTGGAGCAGGTTATTCTACACCATTCTGATGTCATGCCCTGGGGCCAGTTCCGGTGGGGGGGCGGTTTGTGGGCAATTTCGACTTTCTCTGCATCTGGGTGAGCTCGCTCCCTCGCTATTCTCTGTTATCAATCTTTCTTTGTATTGTTCCTTTATCACTGTTACTTCTGGGTTTCTTTGTTAACTGCAAAAAAATGCTTTGTATAGGTCGTTTTCTTATATAAATATGTATATATTAAACCTTCTTTATCTCAACTCAAAAAGGCACTTTTAAACCCTTTTTTTCCTGCTGGCCACACTAGTGCTGATACAGGCCAGGATGCTGGTGGCCTTCCTGGCCACCTGGGCACATGCTGGCTCATCTCCAGCCACCTGTTGACCAACACCCCCAGGTCCTTTTCCATCAGGCAGTTTCCAGCCACTCTTCCCCAAGCATGAACTGTTGCGTTGCTGGGGGTTGTTGTGACCCAAGGGCAGGGCTCAGCATTTGGCCTAGTTGAAGCTCATACAATTGACCTCAGCCCATTGATCCTGACTGTACAGATCCCACTGTAGAGCCTTCCCTGCCCTCAAGCATATCTACACTCCCACCCAGCTTTATATCATTTGCAAAGAGTCTATAGTCTTCTCTATTAGAAAGTGTTGCTAATGATCCAACCTCAGCATCCCTTTGTGCATTTAAAACCCCATAGCACTTTGAATCCTTTTTCTTTTTCAGTTGTCTTTTATGTATTTGAGGACTGATATAATTTTATCATATATCCCCTTCAGGCTTCCCATTTCTAGACTAAAGAATTCTCATTCCTATGTCCCTTGTCTTAGGTCCTGATAGAACTTCTTATTCATAGCAGTGAAAAATGTAGGAGCGTAGATTTCACTGACTGCCACAGATTAAAGTTTCTAATTCATTCAGTGCTTTTGACACCTGCCTATAAAAAGCATTCTTGATTCTTCAGCCATCAATTCAACCTGTGACACTTACGGCACATTTCATTCTTAGACTCCATTAAGAGGACTTTACAGAAATGTTTTCATGACACATGTGAGAGTAATCTCCAGATGAATGATTTATAAAGGGCTGTTGTAAATAAGTGGTAATGAAACCACCAGTTTGGACTTTTAAAAAAGACCGAATTATGATTTGTACAATTGCTAATAAATAATGGGATGAGTTAGAACCCTAAATCTCATGCTTCTTGAACATTGATCTTTGCATGCTTATATTTAAGTCCAATGATTTTCAGACTGTGGTCCACAGACCCATGGTGATCGAGTATATATATCATACATGCATGTTTTGTATCTATGTCATACATATATGTAGTGTATCATATTTTGTTGAAGCATTGTTTCTGAATGCTTATTTGATAATAAGGGAAAAGCAAGTACAGGGATATCACAGCATGTCATTATCACTAGGAACTCATATTAAGAATTTCAGAAAAGAAGCCTGGTTGCCCTCACTGCATCAATCTTTGCTGTTGTTTCTGTGCAACCAGGCATCAAATGCCACAGAGGAAAATAAATCCATTAATACTGGCCTTATTGGTCTAATGAACTTTGTCTATAATATGCTTCATGTTTTAAATGGTTGTTGAAGCCCTTGCTTCCTCCAAATGTATGTTATTCCTTCTACATCATGATCCTAAGAGCAATTACCATAAGAAGACATCATTTCTGTTTAAAACTGTCAGACACATTGATCTAGAAGCATGGTTTAGTTCTTTTTGCTTCTGCGATAAATTACTGCATTGTGGTGCAAGAATCAATGATGCAGTGTAATCAACCCAGTGACTGCTGTGATCACTGCATGTGCTCTTGAAAATTGTGCAATACCTTGAGAGGTATCACACACTGTTTTCTTCAAAGTTGACAGATAGCATCCAGATGTGGCTTTAGTGAATCAGCAAAATGGTTTCTTAACAGGTTTCAAATCTACTGTCTGGTTTCTTAACAGGTTTCAAATCTACTGTCATGCATAAGAGGGCTCAAAAATGGGTTGCTATGTCTGACACTGAATGGCATCCAGAACAGGAGAATTTTATTATTTCAGTTTCTAAATGTGCTCCATATATACTGATTTCCTATTCTTACTGCAATTTATGGGTAATAAATACAGAATTTCCCTTAACACCTAAACATTGCAGTGCGAAAAACATAATATGGACATTATTAGTAGCTAGGTTTCCTTCCCTAGGGACCACTGAGTAGAAAACTGAAAGTAAGTTACAGTCCTCATTGCTGGCAGCACTTGAAAAGATCTGGTGAGAATGGGGTAACATCATTTTCACAGCAGAGAGACTTCCTAGCACTCCGGTAGCTAGATTCACTGTTCTCATGTCACATTCATAAATCACTTTTGGCAGGGTGTGTTAGCCTTTTTGATGATCATGACTTCACGTCTCAATTCATGATTGGACTCCTGCAGACATCGTCCCCTCAAATGAGCTCAGAGCATCTGAATTTCAGTTTTCAGACTTATACCATGGAAATGGTAAGAGTGGAATAGAATCACAGAGTGGTTTCGGTTGGAAGGGACCTTTAAAGGTCATCTAGTCCAATGTCCTTACAGTGAGGAGGGACAATGACAGAACAGTATCACTTTTAACCAAATGGCTGCTCCCTGCCATAAAATGGCATCACCGTGTGAAAAAAATGGAGTCAAAAACACTGCTCATTGCAGTGCCAAACAGAAGGGTTTTTTATTATTATTCAATTTGTCTTCTGACAGCCTCTTGTACTCAGTATGACAAGGAGAAAAGGGAAAGGAGATTGCACCTTGATGGATTAAGATTGTACTCTACAGACCCTAGCAGCTGACCCTCTCACTTGGAAGACTGCCTTAAAAAGTCCAAATAAAAGAAAATTTGGGACCCTGAGATGAGCCAATACATTTTCTTGTGTGAACTGCAGTACTTCAAGCACCACACATAATGCTCACATGCTCCTCTACTGCATCCTATAAAGCACAACCCCCTAGTTTCCAGAAGACTGGTGGAATTACCTACCCAATTTTCACCCATTTTTTACCAAATGTAATTTGATTGCATGAAGCTCTTTGCAATGGAGACAACAGAGAGTCAGGTGTCAGTAACAACGGACTGCTATTTCTGAAGGCTTCTGTCAGGCTGCTGCCGTGTCCCTCTTGCATCTGGCTTGTGCTGACAGGGCTGGACCTGTCGTAATACAGCATTCAGCAGGTGTTTGCTGGCAAGGTACACATACCTTTCCCACAGTCAGAGGGATGTTCACACAGTAGGACGCACCTCTGCATTTCCTTTTCTACAGAAATAATCCTGCTAATATTTTAATGCCTCTGAGGCTGAAATTACTAGCCTACTATAAACTTAGAAAACCCCTTAGAGAGAAAGAGTTATTCAGGGCTGTGTAAATCTAGAAGCATATCTGAACTAGCTCAATATTTTGGAATGCCATGCTATATTTAGAGAAATTTTTAATTCAGTTGAAGATAGTTATTTTCAAACTCCTGGGCAGGAATGAGTCTCTGGAGGCCTGAGCTGCCTTTATTACAAGCTCTTAAAGGGACTTGTATGATTCTAGGCACTGGCAGGAAAAAAAAAAAAAAAAAAAATTATTGATGAGTAGGCAGTGCAATTTCCTCTCCAGAGTCTTCTGGTCAAATTAATGTAATCAATACACCACAAACTAGCAATGGCTTTTTCATATTTATGTGACTTTACCTATAAGACAAAATGCAACTGCTAGAACGTGGCTAGACTATATGGTCGCATTTACAACACTGGGAAAAGATTTTTAAAACACCTCCACCTTATTGGCTTCATATTTCCTTTTTGTAAAGCCCACAACTGTATACCTTGTACAGGTAAGAAACGTAAAAGTCATGAGCAATAGGAAAAGTTTTTTGCTAATGTGGCAGACAGCCATGCATTTAGACCTTGTAGCAAGCAAGGATGCTAAAGGATCCAAAAAGCTGGTTTGATTCAAAGTGTTGGCTATCATCTGCAAAGTGTCAAAATGCCATAAAGACATCAACCTCCTGTCTTCCTTGCCATGCCTCATTGTCAGTGTGAAAGAGGAACAGAAGAAACTTCTTCTTATTAACAGTAATAAAGTCATTTAATTTAATCCAACTGCATAAAAAAAAGTTCTCCGAGATACTGTGCATGTGGGGACCCAACACACTGAGTTTCCGCAATCATGTGCCAGAAGCCTGTCAGCTGAACAAAAGTGATTAATGTAAAAAGTGATCTGATTTGACAGTTAGAAGATGATGGTACTGATTTCATACAGGGAAGCATTGCTGTTCCGCTAGCCCACCTCCTTTGCAGGTCTGAATCGATTCATGTTATTCAAACTAATGGCCAAGTGTTGTAATCTAATCAAACTGCAGAACAGATTGAAATATTCAGAAACCATGCAATAAATATTATTCTTAATGCATCACCACATTTGATGGAGTTAGCTTCCAGTGATTTAGCCAAAAGAAATAGTGTTTTGACATAAGATTGTTGAAACCTTAAGACTCAGAGTAGAGTTTGACATGTAAAAAGCAATTAGAGTGTGATTCATTAATCTTGTACTGGGTAGTGGACGGCTCATGGCTGGGTGGAATTAAAAATAGAGGGAAGAAATTAACATTCTTTATTGGTTGTCATTGTATGCAATGTTGCTACTGATATCGTGCTTTTCTAGATGACTTTAATAGTCACATTAAACAAAACGGAAACTTTACACATCCTGTAGTAGCACAGGAAAAATTCACTCCAGGAAAAAATTCTGATTACAAAATATTCCCTTTCTTGCTGTTATGGATGTTAGATTTTAGGGTTTTTTTTATCTTACTCTGCTGTACAGATTATCAAGAGAAAATGAAAATTACATGGAAGAAACAAACTGCCTTCAGAAACTCAGATTAGCTGGAGTCTTGATTTGCTTTCTCTCCCTGTTTCTAGATGGGATGTGTCAGAAGAAATCATTAGCCAAAAGCAAGTTATGAAAAATTTAACAAGTTGGAGTAATATTTCACTAATATTGATCACAGGTGTAGAAAAATTGTACTTCAGTTCTAGAAAGGGAAATATTCCTGTCAGTTTGTTTGTTTTATTGATGCTGTTTAATTTGAGTATTCTAACAAGGCATATTTTGCTTTGTGAACAGATATTACTATAGCGCATTCTACATTTCATCAGATAAACCTAAACTTCAAATTGACGTCACTATGCTTTGTCATTAACATCATCAAAATATATTATCAGTTGGAAAATAAATACAGCCTTGTTGCTAACATTCGTAACAAGAATGGCTCAAAGAATCAAATTTCTCTCCCAATGCAAATTCCTTCATAATTTTTTTCACCATTTCTCTTTGACTGAGCCCAACTTAGTAGCAAGTGGGCAATGTTTTATCCTAAGTAGACTGACCAGTCTCTCCACAGCCATAAACTGAGAGTTTACACAACAACCAGCGGACTTTAACAGATCTTATATTGAAGTGGTTTTTCAGACTTGCAATAACATCTAGGAATCAACCTGACCACAGTGTGTTTTGTTGTTTTTATACTAAATACTTTCCTTGTTCAAGGACTCTTTTTTGAGGTTATATCATATAGAAAGCAGGATTGTACAAAAGAGCGAAAGTGAGCAGACAAACTGACCAATTATCATTAATTTTTTGGCAAATTTCTCAAACATACATGAAGAATAACCTGCGGTCATTAATTTATTTTGTATGCTAATGAGATCCAAGGGACAGTACTTGCATAGAGCAGAGTTCAGAATCATAACAATAACAGTAGTGGAACCAATAATGTTCAGGGCATTTATAACATAGTATAAAAAAATAAAACCAGGAAAACAAAAACCAGGATTCCAAAATACCAAGAAAGCCTGAGGATTAATCGGATTACAGACTAGAGTAATAGGATTAGTGACTACACGTTCTGAGCTGTGTCACTCTCTCTATCAATAAGGGTCATGTTCTGAAACGGGAATCAGATACAGCTTATTCCCAAGTACCCATTCTGAGCCAAATTCTACTATAATTGCAGACAGTGGGAATTCTAATGCAGTGAGAGCGCTGCAATGAATACAAGAATCATAATCCAGATGGATTTTCTAAGGTATTGGAAAGACATAGCTACTTATTCGACAGTCAGCTTTATGGAAGGATCATAATATTGTTATTGGTAGCAGAAGGATGAAAGTTTTTTCTCTTGTTAAGCTTTAGCTGGATTTCACTTTCATTTCAGACTACATACAGTTCTTTTGTGGTTAGCAATTGTCGCTTTGACATACATCCCAATAGGCTGCACATTGCCTCCACAAGGAACATCACTTGCAAGGGATATGTAAACCAGAAGAGGTGTGAAACTGCTGCTGTGATGCAGACCTGAGCTGGAGTAGGTATGTATCTGCTCTGCTGCAAGGATGTCTTGTGTCAGTGGAAAATATGGATGAAGGAAGATAGAAGCAGCTATACAATCTGTTGCTTGGTAAGTAACCCCTTTTTAACTGCAGCCTGAACTGGAACAAAGATGCTTCTTTATGTTCTTTTCTCCTTTTGTTTTTTCAAAAGGGTGTCAGAATTTTGATGACTCAACAATTGATTGTCCAGTGTAGAAGCTCCTCAGAAAAAAAATGAAAAAGAAAAACCCTCTGTACTCATCAGAACAGTGGAAGGAAAGAGTTTTTCAGGTTTTTAGACCTCTTAGGTATGCTTTTGATTTCTAATCCCATTGAAACAAGGTGGAGTTAGGTACTCAGGAAAGTTTTAAATCTGTCCACACGGGGATAGTTTCATCCTCTAGGATTTGTTCAAACAGAACTGGGTTTTCCTTGAACAATTTGTTAATTTCTCTGAATTTTTCCCTCCCATTTTCCAAATGGTCTTTAGATGTAGTGGACCAGGATGGTAAAGCAGTGTTAAATGTAATCTCAGACGGCTTGTTTCATCCTTTCCCTGCACTTTCTGTGTGTCTGTAGCTTGCTGTGAGTTTCTACCAGCAGTCTCCTGCGGGTCTCAAAGGCTTCACTCCTGCTTGAAACACCATACCTGCTGGATTCTTAAAATGACGTCATGACCTGGACTGATCTAACAAAGATCATCATCATACCAGAATATGGATAATTAAATTGTCACCTAATTTGCAAAGCCTTGAAGTTTCTAGCCTATCTAAGATGTTCTAACATCCTTGTGTGAAAGATAGTGTAGTTCACAATTCAAACTTAATCTACAGGCCTTCCTTGCTGTCTCCTACACAGAATGAAACCAGGAACAAAATAATTAGCTTCTTGACATATGAAGTGTCTTCCCTTTTCTCAGCAGTACAGGCATTTCTGAGTGTTTCTTTTATAAGGTGCCTTTCCAAAAGCATTTAATGAAGGAAAGATGAAAGATAATGAACAAGTAGTTGAATGTTGCTTTTTTTCCTGATTTGAAATATACATTCATGTTCTTTTTACATCTGGTTTATGTCCATATATCATTTTGCCTTACTGCTCTAAAATGGGAGTAGCCGTGTGCAACTCTGAAAAGTGTTCTCATTATTTTTTCCTTACTATCACACAATTCAAGATACATTGTATGAAAGATGCTACATAAAAAGCAAATTAAAATTGAATTGCAGTAAAACTACTAAAGGAATTCATTGCATTTCAAAGATTTCACAACTAAATAAGTTATGTAGTGGGAATGGACCATGAAGTGCAAAGAACAGGAATTAATGTGAAAGTTTGTAATAACTGTTGAATGTATGGTTATATGCACTTCATTTGGTATGTTTAATTGTAAATGATACTGGTGATTCATATATGTTCAAGGCTGCCTCAGTGTGTGGCAAACATTTTCACTTTCATATGAGGTAGGATGGAGAAATAGTTTCTTCTATGCACATGCTTCAGTAATGGATTCTTTGGCAATAACTTCCTATACAACCACTGTGACACTATATTTTCATATCTCTTATAGAAGGGTTCAACAACTGGCGAGGGAGCAAGGCTGGCATTATGAACTTTTCAGGAAAGGGATTCTGCAGTACTTTGCCCTCTAAAAAGACTTACCAGTACCACTTGGTACATTTAGAGATTTTAGATATAATGCTCCATAGCCTTTGTTGCTGGAAAAAAAGAAATTTTACAGTGCTACTGATATACTCCACGTGGAGTATCTCTCCATATGCTCCATGGGAATGGAGCATCTCTCATATGAAGACAGGCTGAGGGAGTTAGGGCTGTTCAGCCTGGAAAGGATAAGTCTCTGGGGGGACCTTATACTGACCTTCCAGTACCTGAGGGGGGCCTACAGGAAGGCAGGGGAAGGTTTATTCACAAGGGTTTGTAGTGATAGGACAAGGAGTAATGGTTTTAAGCTAGGAAAAGATAGATTTAGGTGGGATATTATAAAAAAGTTCTTTAACTTTTCTGGGCAGCGGTGGAACGGGCTGCCCAGAGAGGTGGTGGAGATTCCATCCCGGGAGTCATTCAAGGTCGGGCTTGATGAGGCTCTGAGCAACCTGACCTCGGTAGATGTCCCTGCTTGTGTAGGGAGGTTGGACTAGATGACCCCTAGAGGTCTCTTCCAGCCTGAAACATTCTATGATTCTATAATAAAATTATTTAAAAACTCCTCTATTAAGGCCAAGCTTTCTATTGCATTATGAGAAGCAAAATATTCTATTTTAATTATTTCACTAGCATGCTTCATGCTGCAATTTTTAGGAGGTGTCTAATGACCTCATCATTTGAAAGTACTAATCAGTGTCGGATTCTGGTGAAGCCATTGGGCTCTGAGGTAGCCTTGCCAGGAGAGGTGGAAAGTGTGTTTTTTTCCTAGAAAGTAACATAAAGCCCTGAATTATTTCCAGCTGTCCTGCAGCTGATGTGTGTGGGGATTGAAGCTTTAGGAGTTATAAAGGAGACACAGATGAAATATCCAATAGTTCTGATCAACAGGGAACTAAAGCCCTGTCCTCACTGCATGTACATTCTTCTCCAGAGTTACCAGTTGATATCTGTCCTTAGCTAACAGCTTTGAGCCTTCCAGTGCTACACTATTTCATGAAGGAAAAACACTGTGTGACCATCTGATGGAGTCTGGGCGAAATACTAATAGTGATAGTGGCAGAAGAAACTGTGAAAATATATAACAAAAGTCTGCGTAAGAAAATGATGGTTCCTGTCCTCCTGTGGCCAGAGGAGGTTTAGGTTGAACATTAGGAAAAATGTCTTCCCTGAAAGGGTTGTCAAAGCCTGGAACAGTCTGGCCAGGGAAGTAGTGGAGTCCCCACTCCACTACAGGATTTCAAAGCTGTGTAGATGTGGTGCTGAGGGACATGGTTTAGTGGTGACCTGGGATTTCTTGGTCAGTGGTTGCACTTGATGATCTTAAAGGTCTCTTCCAACCAAAACAATTCTGTGATTCTATGATTCTCTTTGCAGACCTGTTATTCACACTTAACCTACCCTGGCTCAGCATCTAACTGGAGACAGAAAACGATGAAGAATAACAGTACGATATTTCTGAAAAAAAAAATTCCATGAACAGGTTAGAGATGGAGATTTAATCAGTAATTGAAAGTTTGATGTCAAGTTCTTAATTTGATTCATTTTCAGTTCTTGTTGCACTCCTGGAATACATGAGAACAGTAATAGACTATGGATTCTTCTGTTGATTTGTGTGTACTGATTTTCTCTGTTGTAAGAGCTTGAGGACTAACTGCCTTTAAACAGTCATTCATTTCAGGGAGCTTAATTCTCTAAGGTCTGATATAATTTCCTAGACACACTGTGTCAGGTTTCTCAGGATTTCCTAATAGCTTCTTTTTGCCTTTCAGCATGGCATTGAGATTTCCCTGCCTGAATTCATAGTATTGCTTAATCAAGGACTGAATCAATCAGGACAGAGTAATTATCAAGCTGCCCTATGCTTAAACATCATGGGTATGTACTAAATAATCTTTGCCAAATTTGAATATGGTCAAGTGAGTGCCTGACAACTTTCAGTTACTTGGAAAAGTAAGGTTCTCAGTATATCTTCATGTGATGTCTAGAGAAGAACGTTCAAACCATATCCAAATGTAAATAGGATTAATTTGATTTAGTACACCCATTTGTAGTGAAAACTGGCTGTGTGTATTTATGAGTATGGGATTTTTCATGGAAAGCAGAACATCTTGACTTTTCTTGTGATTTTTTTCAAATAATAAATGATTTCTGCTTTACTTTTGTTTATATTTGGTATGTTAAGCTTCTTGAAAAAGAAAATATACTTACTTCTCTTCTATTACATTAAAAAATTTCAAGAAGACAAACTGCCACTGATGTTACTAATGAGACAACCCTGAAATTAATAAAAAAATATTGTAGTGAAATGTATATCCGTCACAGTGGTCTCAAAGAGAAACATGGTTGGAGATAAACAATTAATTATGAGGTTTATTAATGAAATGAATATTCATATCAGATAGTCTTAGGAGATTTACTGGATACAGATGTTTACTATTTGGGGAATTTCTTTTGTTGAACACTTTATCTATTCCAACCAATTGAATACAGCAAACCAAAATTCAAAATTCGACTATACATCATAAAGAAACATTTCTTCAGGTTGGAAAAGTACTTCCTGGAATACTACACTAAACTCTTATACCATCCTACTGGCATCAACTCCATCCATTTTTTCTATGAAGGAAATGGTGATAAGAAAACAGGAAGTCTTGGGGGGGACTGTTAATCTCATGTAGTTACAGCATTGGTTTTGATATTTAGAAGAAATAAGTAACAGCTAATACTAATTTAGCATTTAGTGGTCCTATGAATGTAAAGAACTTAAAGATCTATTCATGCATATTAACACTGCTAAGGACTGAATATTGATGCATTCATCACAAAAAGATAAAACCCAAGAAAATGCCTTTTCCACTCCAAATGTACCTTAAAATTATTTTTAAATAAATAGCTTCCCAGTGAGGACTACTGTTTACTCTATAGTAATCGGAGGAAAGGGAAAAAAAAAAGCTGTTTATTTTGCCTAAAGGGACAGAGCAAGGGGGCAAGCGGGTCTTGCATATTTTGACAAGGGGTGATGGTTTTAAAATAAAAGAGAGGAGATTTAGACTAGAGAGAAGGAAGAATATTTTTTATGCTGAGGATGGTGAGACGCCCAGGTTGCCCAGAGAGGTGGTAGATGTCCCATACCTGGAACCATTGCAGGCGAGGTTGGAGAGGACTCTGAGCAATGTGCTCTAGTTACAGATGTTGTTGCTCTCTGCAGGGGGGTTTGGACTAGATGATACCTAGACTAGGTCCCTTCCAACCTAAACCAGTCTTTCCTTCCCCTCTCCCTCCTCAGCAGAGCAAAAAGAAAGGGGAGGAAAATAAGATGAGAAACAAAAAGCAGTTTAACAATAATACAAGCAAAGCTAAGCAAATCCGCGTGCAGAAGCAAAGGAAAACAAATTTATTCTCTACTTCCCATCAGTAGGCAATGTTTGGCCACTCCATGGGAAGCAGGGCTCCAAGACGCATAGCGGTTGCTGCGGAGGACAACGGAATGTGTGTGTGTGTGTGTGTGTGTTCCCCCCCGCTCCTTCTCCCTAGCTTTATAGCTGAGCTGATGTCGTATGGTATGGAATATCCCTTTGGTCAGTTTGGGTCAGCTGTCCTGGTTGTGTCCCCTCCCAAGATCTTGCCCACCCCGTCCCACTGAGGTGGTGAATGTTGGGAAGAGCTGTGTGAGCCTTGCTCAGCAGTAGTCACAACGCGGGTGTGTTATCAGCACCCTTCTAGCTCCCAGCACAAACCACTGCTGCTATGTGGAAAACCAGCTCAGCCAGACCCACTACATCCTTGTTTTTAAACCTCAGAATAGAGCAGTTCTGTGAGTCTACTCAGGCTGTACACTTTATCACACAGGGCTTACAGTAAGGATCTATAATTTAGAAAAGGCCAGATGAGTAACACTGCTGGCATTCCAGAGGTTGCTACCAAAGTTAATATCAGAGCAGCAAGTAATTATCCTCGTGATTTTGTGTGGTCTTTCTGAAGTATACCAATTAGTGACACTTCAGACCGAGAAGAGGTGAAGCTCCTTTCTATTGTTGCCAGACAATAGGAAACTGTGTTTCCTGGTCAGTTACAGACTTCCTTAGGTAATTGAGATCCTTATCAAATGTCTGAAGTCTTCACCCAAAGCTACCTATGTTTGCCTGGGGAAGGAAGAATGTAACTTGTAGCTTCCAAATTTACTCTTTGCTCTGAGACAAATTGTCTCTGATATGAAACTCAGGACATTAACCATGAATTCAGACACCATATTCAGGAAGCAATCAAGACAGTCATTTGTGGAGATAACTGTGAAGGTAGCTACTCATTTTTTAGCTGTGATTAAAAATAAGCTACCACGTTGAGCTTCTTAATAAATGGGATGAAAAATAGTATAGATTATATTATCATAATAACATAAAAATACATCTGCCATAGGATGGCTATATTCAGTTCAGGCCTCTCCATCTCAGAACTATCCAAGAGATAAAAAAGAAATTTCAAGATGTGAACCAGAGCTCTGCTTGACATGCAGAAATGGAATAAAATAATATCAGCTGACTGACAAAGTTATCATCTCTATCTGTCTGTAGTGCCAACAGTGCACGAATGGCTCAGATGCTCAGGAATCAGCCACTTCACAATACAGCAGCAGTTTAAAGTAAACCATTAGCTTTGCCTACCTGTAACTTCTCTGCTTGTCAGTCAGATCTTTTAAACTGATTAGGAGCATATGGAACCCTTGTGTGACACAAGATTGAAATGATCAAGACTCCTTGCTTGATAAGGAGTGGCACAAGTGACAAATGAAAGAGAACATGGCACAAATAAACACAGTAGTGAGGACAGAGAGACATTGGTGTGAATGTTACCCCTTCTGACCACAGAAAAACTGAGGATGACCTGATGACATGGAAAGGTGGCTGTTGCAGAGAGAAGGAAGGTCTGGTATTTGGAGGTGGAATCTTCTGTGCTCAAAGAAGCCTTGCTACCTCTGGTGCAACCCCGGGGAGTGGAGACCTGCCTGCCCATCACAGGATGCCGAGAAGGTGGGGGCCTTGCAGAGGGAGGACAGCCCTGCTCCTGGTCAGCAAAGACAACAAGATAACAGGAACCTGTGTAGTTCTTTGTTTCTAGGAAAAGGCTATTGAATCTGATAGATACCCTTTGCCTCATTACCTGTGAAATGCATATTCCAACTGACACCCCTGCATATGCCAGTGAAGGTTACAGACATCATGCTAAACATGTATGATTAAAGCACTCATCTCCCCACTTAAATCATACTACACGTCACCTGAGGGAGGGAGAACCTTGTAATTTTGGGAATAAAAAGATGAAGGAAATGATGGTTAATCTGGGAGAGAAGAACCTCTGTATCTGACAGACCAGCCAATGGGCGGCGTTCTCTTCCTCCCCTCAGGCAGGGACCCTCTCTGGGTAAGCGCTGAACCTGTCACCCTCTGGTGAATGTTAACCCCAGGTTGTTGTTGTATTATTACTATTTCTGCTAGCAATATTAACACTAATTAGTAGCGCTAGTGTATTAGTAACTTTATCAACAACAATCTCAAATCTGTTCTGTCATTCTCAATAAAATAATTAATTTTGAATTATTTGTGAATCTGACTCAGTGAAAGTCCTATGTGGGGACTTTGATATTAACATATCAGAGAAAGTCCTGGGACTCTGGCAGACAAATGTTGAAATAATGTTCCTTTTAATGCAACAGAAGAAAACACCTTGCCCTACAAAAGCAAGCACCAAAGAAGACGCAGATAAGAATAGAACTTGTTGATCTTCAGTATTTTGGGGGTCCAGGGAAATTCAGAAAAAAAAGATTGGAAATATATGTAGAAAACAACAAAAGGAACCTTGGCCTTTAAGTTAACATGTTAATGAGCTATTTGGTTAAGCTAATTAAAGTAATGATTTTTAAAGTACTGTAGTGTGATATAGAGCCTTAGAAGAGGCATGTCTTTGCCTTCAGAATATAAGAAAATGGTTATTCCCTATGAGAAAGGAAGAAGTTCCCCCACACCTAAGGAGTTATGTTGTAATTTGTGATAAAAGGCATTGTCTAAATGAAGGAAGAGAATGCAAAGCATCCAAAGTCCTGTTCAGTCTGACAAATCACACCGAGTAAAGCTCAGTGTATGAACAAGTGATTTTCCATTAGTTTCTGTCCTTCCTGGTTAACAACCTTAAACATTTATGTTTTTAACTTTTATCTCAAAAAACCCATGGAAACGTGAAGCATAAAGAATGCAAACAATTTAATTTGGTTTCTCTAACTAAAAAATGAAGAAAAAAATGCACGAATAGAACCAAAGAAGCTCTTAGGATATCAAGTGTGTAGGTAGAAAGCAGCTGGAGAAGTATCTAGATGTCCAGAGAAAATACAAAGGAAAAGGAAGAAGCAAGAATATATCCCAATTAAACTCCATCTTGCACAGTTTCAAAGGCCAATCCAAAGCAGCTCAGGAAGGCTTGTGCTTAACGTTAGACTAGAATTCAAATTACTTCATTACTGAAACTTGTAGAGGCAAAAGTGACCCTAATTCATTGAAGAAGCTACTTGCATCAGGATTTCAGTCTGGATGGACAGTAAATTCTCTTTCCTTCTGAACCTTCTGTACTACTGGGCATGCTCTGGATGGAGTTTTATCAATGAGGGGACAGCACGAAAGAAAGAAAATCTGTCCCTGAAAGAAAGCTAACAGGCAGTTACTGTCCTACCTGGAGTACAGAAGGAACCAGAATTTAACTCGCTGTGTAGTGCCCTTGCAGAGAACTTGATTTGTTTCCTGGAAGTTTTTATATTGTGACTGCTATCAGTTTATTGTGTTATATTTTAACAGTCTTTGTTAATGGTGCATTTTCTACCAATCTGTTGCCAGTTTGTTGCATTCAGTTTACAGGCTATATTGCTCAAGTTCTCCATCAATTTGTTGCATTACTGCCTGTGCAGTTTATATGGCCCAAAGGAATACGTCTTATATGCAAAGCCAAGAATTTATTGTTAGCTTAATTAAAGCCTTAACGTCTAATCAAGGGTTATTATTAGTTCTGCCACAATGAAGGTAGCACTGAAAGTTCACATTATTCTGATGAAAGCTGATAGGTTTCTTCTTTACCGCTTTCTCTGATGTCATTCTCTTTTTAGTGCCCCTTTGACTCCTGAAGTTGATTATTTTAGCCAGGGACAAAAAAGTTACAGTGAATTGTCAGCATCCCATGTTCTTTGCCCAGAGATCTATTTTGCTGATGGTAGGTGTTTCCACCTATGACTTTTTGGGTCCACTTAAGTTGTTTTTTGTACATTTGCTGTTACAGACCTTTTATTTGCTCTTGCAGACCTTTTATTTGCTCTTGGTTTGCAGTTCCACAGTATGTATGATCTTACTACATAGAGTGATTTACAAATTTTGGAGACTTGTTCTTTAGTCTCTTTCTTACCCCTAAAGGTGGTTTTAGCTAGCTCCTGACTGTGTTTGTTTGGTGAGCAACACCTGATCACTGATGAGTTTCAATAGTATGGGGCCTCCAGTATCATCCTATGTCTGTATCTTTGAGCATGTCATCTCATGCTTGTATTCTTGTGTGATGCATTTTATTCTCTGTTCTTACTCACTTAGTTAGAGAAGTTGTGTTGAGTTTGTGTCTGGAGGGGTTCTGGTAGCAGGAGAGTGGGCTATGGGGTGGCTTCTATGAGAATCTTCTAGAAGCTCACCTGGCTCCAAGTTGGACCCACCTCTGGCTAAGGCTGAGCCACCAGCAATGGTGGAAGCACCTCTATGATAACATATGTAAGACGGGAAAAACCTGCTGGGCAGCTTCTTTTGTTTTGGAGAGGAGTGAGATGTGAGAGAAACAACTGTGGGCACCAAGGTCAGTGAAGAAGGAGTGGGGCAAGTGCTCCAGAGCAGAGATTCCCCTGAAGAGCATGAAGACATCAGGCTGACCACCTGCAGCCCATGGAGATTAACAGAGGAGCAGGTGACCACCTGCAGCCCATGGAGGACCCCACACTGAGGCAGGTGGCTGCACCTGAAGAAGGCCATGACTCTGAGGGAAGCTCAAACTGGAGCAGTTCGTTCTTGAAGTACTACATCCCATGGAAGGGACCCATGCTGGAGTAGTTCATGAAGAACTGCAGCCCTGTGGAAGGACTCATGTTGGAGAAGTTTGTGAAGACTGTCTCCCACAGGTGGTACCCCACACTGCAGCAGAGGAAGAGCGTGAGGAGTCCTTCTCCTGAGGACAAAGGAGCAGTAAAGACACCATGTGTCTGCCCACAACCCCCATTCCCATGCCCCTGTGCTGCTGGTGGGGAGGAGGTAGACAAATTAGGAGTAAAGTTAAGCCCGAGAAGAAGCAAGGGGTGGAGGGAAGGTGTTTTAAGATCCAGTTCTATTTCTCACTGTCCTACTCAGATTCAACTGTTAAATTGGTGGTGGTTTTGTTTAAATTAAACTGCTTTCATTTCCTCAAATCAAGTCTTTTACTGGCGATCATAATCGGTGAGTGAGCCCTTCCTGTCTTTGTCTCAACCCTCGAGCCCTTTGTTGTATTTTCTCCCATCCATTCCACTGGACGCAGGTAGGAGTGAGCAAGTGGTGCTTTGTTGCCGGCTGGTTGGGCCTAAACCCTGACAGAAGTCTCTGTGTAACACAATTGTACAAAGCTAAGACAAAGCTAAAACAAATAACAAAATAGCTGGACAGCTGTTTCTACAGGTGTGCACCAGCAAGGCTGGTAGCTCGGCTGACTGAGCTACAAAGCTGCAGGGTGTCACCAGCTGAATTGCCACTGACTTCCCACACCTCTCTTCCAACTCCTGCTTGGTTATGTGTCAGGAAAAGACAAGACTGGGAGAGCACTAGGTCATCACTGGGCACTGTCACTTCTATATCTAGAGTCTCTTCTGACTGTGGTCAGATGTGGGGTAGAGATGATATTTGGTTGAGAATCTTTCTGTTAAGAGAGCTGGGAGGAGACTGCCGAACTACTCTAGGAAAAGGTCATCCTTAATATGATAACGGCTGGTAATTTTTTTCTGGAAAAATGTACCACTTAATAAACTGCAGGTTGAAATAATGTCAGATAATCATAGAGTTTTTGTTGGTTTTGTCTCTTTTTTTTCCTCTTTTTTATTTGACTTGATTGACTGCAAAGTCATATAGAAAACACAATTTCTGGTTTTATTACCTAGTATAGATTTTTTTTTCTTTAAAAAAAAAAGAAAGAAAAGAAACCAAATCTACCACAGTTTCTCAGTTGTCTTTCTTATGCTTTGCATGGTACCACAGCAGAAAGCAGGGTTCTTTCTTTCACAACATTAGCAGCAGTTTCTCCCAGTTAGAGATAGAATTTAAAAGATTCATGTTTATTTTCTGCATTATTTTAATGATGATGATGGTGAGAAGACTGAGGTTTTTTTTTAACTCTGTTTCACTCTTCGAATATTCAATACTTTCAGGTTTTCATCACAGCATTTTATTTTGTGTTTACTGTGAAGTACATGGTCACTATGGGAAATAGAAATGTGAACTGTAATGCTAATTTTTTAATTACAACTAATTATTATGAAAACAGTGTTGTCCTGGATATCTAGGAAAATGGAGAAGAAGGAGATGAAGGGAAGGGAAAAAAATTAAATCCTTTGAATTTTTCATCCTTTTTTGTCATTCATGTATAAGCTTTTAGGTTTTCTTGTGAGTTTAGTGCTTGTGCATTGCCTTTGAGTTCCAAGGAAACTTTTTCTTTTGGCCTCCTTGCCCTACTTAACACTTTCAGATTGTGAAAAGATGTCTTTATGACAATACTTCGCTTTATGGCAGTAAGATCATTACATTTTGATGTTACTGCACTAAAACTATAGGATGTCATGAAGTGTAGAAAATGCTACCAAAGCAGCATAAAAAGGTCATAAAAAGCTGTCTTAATAGACAATTTACTGGAAACATGGGCAGTGGGAGAAGCAATGGAAAATATGCTTTCTTTTTTGCTTATATGATTTAATTTCTCAAAATTTGATTATATTTCTAACAGCACCAAGTCTCATGCCTTTTACAATATGGATTTTCCAAAAAAGTCTCCCTCAAAACAAACTCAAATCTGGAGAATCCTTGATTTCAGTTCAGTCCACATGAACAATGAAAAGCTGAAATATTACTTGTGATGTTTTGAGTGTTTGTTGCATGGATATTTGAGAATATTTGAGAAATTTACAAATTTCATCTGCCCTTCCTAAATTACATTTATAGTACTTGCAATTAAAAAAAGGGAAACTATTTTAAAACATTGTTTATCTGGTATCTGGAAATCAGATCCCCTAAAAAATAAAGACTTAAACTCCATGGAAGCAAACTAAATTTTTCATTTAATTTTTTTCATACTGATTTGAAGATTATATCCATTCAGGTATCTGTAATTTAGGGAACAAGTTGTAACTCTGCTAGTGGTGGTGGTGAGATCTGGTGCATCTTTTGGAATTTTGTGCTTTGAGCTGCCATATTATGAGGATAAACTCTTGCACAACTTCATGTATTTGCATCTAGTTTGGGTAAAGAACAAGGAATATAGAGAAATCAAGAGGAAAGGAGCAAAACAATGTAGCTTCCTGCTTGACCTTTTTTGTGTTTTCAGATTGGAGACTGTAGCATCATGTGGTTGGAAACAATTCTTTCTGTTAACCCCAGAAAGCACAAGACCATGGATAAATGCTATGACCAAGGGAGGTACCACTTTTTCTCCAACAGTGTAAGAAGCTTTCTAACCAGAAAAGCATAAAAGTGAGCTTTGAGTTCAGGACATGAACAACCAGAACAACCTTCCAACAATATTTTGTTTGGCAAACCCACCAACAGTCATGACTGCTGTGTATCTTCATAACGAATTAATGTCAGATAAAATTCCAGTTCACTCTGAAGATAGCAAAGTTAGGTGTGTTATGATTTCTTACTATATCTAATGAAACCAAAAACTTGCAGATTCCCAATGTAATGAAATGAGAAGAGCTACAATGTCCCTCAGCTATGGATACATTGGTTTGTTCCTTATTTATTTTTGGGGGGTTTTTTTTGGTCAATGTCATTATCAGTCCTTGGACATATCTTACTTGTTCTAGAGTGTTTTTTTCTATGAAATAATATGACTAGAAGGAAGAAGGGAATTATATTAATCAAATACATTAAGCACTGGAGTCTTCTCTGGTGCATTCATTTTGTTTGATATTTAGAGAACCGTTTCATGGAGCATTTAACCACATTTTGATAAAAATGGATTTCTAACCTCAGTATCATGTAATGAAACATGAAGCAAAACATACTGAGTTTAGAGTTGAAATTCTGATTTCTGTCTCCACATTTATTGATCTCTCCTACATTTCTTCCTTATTTGCTCATCTCATATAATTCTGTGAGATAATTCTGGGAACATTTCTGTTTAACTTCAAAATGTGAGCAGACACCGTATGGCCTGCTCAGCTGATGCTCCTATCTAAATAATTAAAGTGACTGTCCATTAAAGATTTGCAGCCTCATGATACATTTCCCAGTCATGACAGTCAATCATTTAGTAGGTCAGCTCAACCTTTCCTTCATTTACTTTTCTGTAAATTATCATCTGGCTATAAAAAGGTATTGCTGTCAGAACTAAGCTGAGATACTTTAATATGCTAGTGATGATTGAAAGTACTGCATGCCAATATAAAAAGAAATTTCCAGGAAAATAGATTTTTCACATTTCTTTATTCCAAATCAGTATATTTTTTAAATACACTGATTTAACAATGAGGCTAAATTAGGGCAGTGGTATCTGACTTTTGAAGTGTTCATGAGCTTTCTTCCAGTTGCAACAAAACGAATATTTTTAGACTTGAAAAATGAAATCTAGTTTCACTCTTGCAAAAATTAATTTTAATTTGGTTTGAGGAAGTTCTTAACTCAGACTATTTTGTATGAAGTTGTTTTGGGGCAAAAAGCTGATTACAAACGTTGTTTTCAATGTTATCATCTTCCTTTTCATTCTCTGAGATTTTGGTCAAAAAGGAAATTAGAAATGCTCCCTTTCCCAGGGGAGAGAAAGTAAACACTATCCTTTTTTTGGTGATCTCTGTAACAGAATTCTTCAACTTTTAAAAACTCTGTTCTTCTTCCTGTAATTTCATTGTTTAGCAATGATATGCATTCAAACAGCCAAATTCATTGTGCTGTTGCCCTCTTTGTCTCACACTCACCTGGCATCCTGAGAAGTCCTCTGGCATCAGAGAAATCCTCCCTGCTCATATCTCTGGGAAGAGGGACACCACCATCCTCCTTTTAACAGTTGCGATCACTTAAGGGCCAGAACCAAACTATGGATGTCCCTCCAAGCCCAGACTCCCTTTGCTGGGCACATTCCTCTTCCTAATGACATCTCTGCAGCCTGTAAAGTAGTAGCAATCTCCAGCAGATGTTGCACTAATATATATTTCAAGAAGTATAAAGAGAGCAAATTAGCCTTGTACAGAGATTAACATTCCTTCTGCTGTACGCCACTTGACATCTCTCGGTTTGTAATGTTTTCACCCAATGTTCTTAAAAGAGAAGTGAAGCGAGGTATCAGGATGGTTCCTGCTGAGGGGTTCTAGTTGCATTACTGAAAAGTTGAATGAGTGTGAAAATGGATTTGAGACGTTATGGGAAACAAAATGTGTGTTGCATGGCACCATCTTGTAATCCCCAAGTTTTTAAAGTACTCATTAAAGGTCTCTTTCTGAAATACTTTCAGCTTCATATATTAATAAAGAAGCTTTCTTTGTAGCGGGTTCTTTCTTCAAACTCTCCCAGTGAACCAGCTCCTTTCAAATCAACAGGTATTCAGAGTGCTGTTAACCACTTAGATAAAAACCCTTTGCCATAACCTATCTGCCTACTTCTGAATTGCTTCAAACTGCAGCCTTCAAATTTCTTCCTACAGCCTAACCTATTTTTGTCAATGCCTTTACAAAAGATTGCCCTCCAGAAGGTCAGGCATTACATTATGAATCAATCACTGCTGCCTTTTCGACTCATTAGCCTCATTTTCCTTCATTAGAACTAAAAACCTTGTAGGAGTTGATCAAAAAGCAACACAGTGAGGAGCTAATGGAGAAGTAGAATTCTGCATGGGTAAGTATTAGTTGTAACTGAACCATTTTGAAGAATTTGTTCAACGCCACAAAAAATACTTTAATTAGACCACATCAGGTTCATCATATGTCTTTTTCTAGAGGTGGCTTAGACATGACAGAGAGAAGTTAAAATTGAAAATAAGCAAAAAATGTCCAACAGGTAGGTGTGCATAGACAATGCCATGGACAGGACAGGAAAGGATTCAGTGAGAAGGCTTGGAAGAAAAGAAATGGTTTGATTCAAACACATTTTCCACTGTTTCTATGTATTTCCTTCTGCTTCTAAACTAGAATATAATTAATGTCTTGTCAATAAGGCTGTTACATAATTTGCCTTTTGTTTCTGTTTCTGCATTGATAAAATAGAGATACAGATCATTATGCTTTTCTAATCTTTTGCAATCTACTACCTATATATATACACACATGTATGGTGACATATACATGTATTATGATTGCAAGTGAGCATGCCTGTAGATTGAAGTTTTACACTAAATACGTTTTCAATTTAATTCTTAAATTATTTAACTGTGATAATGATATGATGTGAAAGAGTCTAATGAATTGGTGAGGTCCAGTGTGAGCCCAGACTTATAAAAAATAATTATCAAACACTTCTGTGAATACATTTGTTGAGCAACTCAACAATAACATGACATTTCAGTAACTGCCATTCAATTCTGGAATTTCAGCTACAGAAATTTATTTCAGATCGGACAATGTATACATCACACTTTTAAATTTCTTCCATAATGAAATGAATCCTCCCACTGTTTTTTTCTAACACTATCCATGTACGTTGATTTGCTGGTTGCGATCTAGGGTATTAATTTAAAAGATGTAAATGAAGCTTTTTTCTCATCACATTTTTTAAAAGCTGCTTTGAATTGGGGCATGGAGTGTTATTCTATCATCCCATGAAAAATCTAATTAAGCAGGTGCAAATGTACTGCTTTATTCTGATGTTGTTCACATCACTTTGAACAGGTGTCAGTGGTTTCCCCATGTGCCATACACTGGAGACTCACATATGTTACATGTCAGTAGTCACAGTGCAAACCTCTGATAAGAGTGTTTCTACTTTATTCCGTTATAACTGGGTGGTATTTCAAATGCATCTGTGTTGTAAATCCTGTCATTAAAATTAAAAACTGCAGCACAATAATTCTGTTCTAATTTTCCAGTCTAGAAGAAAAAAACAACCTTCTCAACTTCCTATATTTTCTATCTAGAGCTTTGATTCCCACTAAACTGCATTTCAGAACACTAAATACACTTCTGATATCATACTGATTTATCCTTACTGCCGTTCACTTGCCTTCAAGGCCACCTGAAGAATTCCACCTAAATTTGATCTAAAATTCATACACATTATGGCTCACTATCCAAAATTGCTCTCGCACTTTGATGTGCTCTCTGCTGTTGAACTGTAATGGGGACAGTTCTGCTTCCCTGTAAGCCAATTTTGCGTTGTCTGTTTTGGACAAGATGAGTTTGTAATAAACCGTTAGAGCAGAAATGTCTGAGCACCTTCTAGTTCTATATTAAATGGTGTGACTAGCATCTGTCACATATTACTCACGTCCTTTTTGGTGTCCAGGATAGTAGTACATTGTCGTGGAGTTTGAAGACTGATGGCTGTAGTAAATACCTCTCCTGTGTTGTCTTGGTCTCTAATTTTCACTCATAAGCTCTCGACCTCTGCACTGCTGTTTTCCAAAGACAGCTCTGTGCAATCAATCCATATTTTAATGTAAAGGGACACCCTCCCATCTTTCCTTCCTTTCCTGCCCCTCTGAAGAGTTTACAGCCATCGATTGCAGCACTCCAGCTGAGTCATTCCACCAACTTTCAGTTGCCATCTGATAGTGCATGGCTTTCCAGCTGCACAGTGGCTTCCAGCTTCTCTCATTTGTTACTTATGCTGAGTACTGAGACCTTCAACTATCTCATCTTTTTGACAGATCAGTTGCCAAGCCCTTCGGAGCCAGTCCATCCTTCGGCAGATCAGCAGATCTCAGGAGTACAAGGGGGTTTCCCAAAGCTGGGAGACACATGGGCAGCAGAAGAACCCTTGCCAGATCCAGCAGCTCAAGAGAGAGTGGCAGGTGAGGTGTGGGCGGAGCCATAGCCACAGCGACCACCCCTTGCCTTAAGAAGCTTCTTGAAGCAGCGCAGGGATCTTTGATCCCTGCACACTGAGCAAGGTCAGGCAAAGGAGGCGTGGTGCAGCAGTATGGGCAGTTGGTCACATGGGCAGGACCAGCTATGTTTGCAAGCCGGGTGAAAGCAGTTGTCAGAAGAAATGTGGTGACCCAGACAGAAGTCCTATACAGGCATGCAGGTATCCAGATCTCTGGCTGCAGAGAGTGCCAAGAGGCTGGCACTCTCAATGGAGGTTGACAGAGACAACACCTGTGTTCGGTGTGGTCAGGTGAATGATCTACTCAACCTGGTGGCTGAGCTGAAGGAGGAAGTTGAAAGGCTGAGGACTATAAGGGAGTGTGAGAGAGTGGTAGGTTGGTGGAGTCAAACCCTACTATGCTGGAGGCAAAGGCAGCAGGTGGAGGCTCCACCAGGAGAGGAGCCCCTCCCCTCTTGCCATCAGGTAAAAGGAGGGGACCTAAGAGGTGGAGGGGAACAGAAACAGATCCATCCTCATGGAAGCAGGAGAGTCCCCTCCCAGCCCCCCTTGTACCCCCCCAGCTGCCATTCTGCAGCAGGTATGGGGCTCTGAAAATTGAGGACAGGAGAATGAGGGTAGAGATGAAGCTCCATCAGGAGA
>VZZY01013868.1:0-13559 GCA_013400335.1 Eurystomus gularis
CTTCCGTGGTTACTAACTTGTTATGTTCAACTAATGCTGAAGTTCAACTCATCTCACAGCAGGACATTAGCTAATGAACATAAGCTGGTATAAATGTAATAACTGTTTATTTTCTGAAAAAAAAACAAGTTTTATCCCAGAAAGCCTGAGTGAAGCTTTTAAACCAGACAGTTTTACAGACATGTTGTCATTCCTCAAATTAAGAATATTTCTCCACTGCCTGTCAGTGCTGTAGGAATGGTGACTCAGTAAAGGACTACCTTCTGTAGCTGGTTTGTTCAAAGGTCCTGACACAGAGTGCTGTAGAGTAATACAGGTGAAAGGAAAGAGAGAAAACAGAACAATAGAACATGTATGTTTTACACAGTTGAGAAGTGTTTGTGGTGTTTTTTTGCTTTCTTGCCAGATCTTCAGACATCACCTGTCAAATAATTTAGAGGAATTTTTTCTGTAACTCTTGTTGGTTTTGTGCAGCAGAATTCAATGAGGATGTGACAGGTGTTTTGAAGTGGTGCCACAAAGCTGGTGGTTCACCTCTTGCTTCCCTGGCTGAAAACACCATCGGTGCCAAACAGCTATCAGAGGTGGTAATTAATTTTCAGGCCCAGAACTGACATGAATATTATGCTCCATAGATATCTCTTCCAGTTCTTGATTCCAAATAGTTAGTGCTTCATTTTGCTCATGGACTGAATTTGTTGTGAAATGAATCGTATATTTACATCTCTACATTCTGACTGAGGTCTTGCTAGTAGCACTATGCATCAGGTGTTAAATACAGTATCTTGCCCTGTTGAGAAGTGCTTGTGATTTATTTTTTTGCCACATCAATTGCATAAAAAGAGAATCATTGTATATATTGAGGTTAATGAATCCTTAATTGCTATCCTGCATGTAACAAAGAAGGTGATCTATTGATCTATGCTGCCCAAAAGGAAACCTAAAATAATACCAAAAAGTAAAAGCAATGACAGAATATGTTTGGATACTTAGGATCAAGCGTGTCTTATATCTTGGGAGTGTCATGTCAGTTCTCTCTTGGAAGGAATACTGAGAATTGGGAGAAGAGTCATGAAGTATTAATAGCTTTTTAGTGACTGAGTAGCTTTTCTTGGCAGTACAGGCCATGGGTGCAAAACAAATTCCTCAGTAACTAATATATTTTAGCTCTCATTTAAAAATATCAAATGGTTATTACATGATTGTCTGTTGGAAGAACATTATGGGGTAAATGACCCCTGACGCTTTTATTTCCGTGTGTTTCAGTTCCTACCAATAGTTTGTATACAAGTTGGACAAGTTGCTTACTTTTATATAAACTAGCAAAGGATGGCTCTCAATATTTTCACTTTTAAACAAGCGTTGTAATAAAGATGCTGCTTTAGTTGCTATTTAGAAGTTTGCACTTCATTTTTTTTGAAGTGTGTTCCAATATTTATATGTGTGTACATATATACCTACCTCTCATCATTATAACAGATAAATGAAAAGCTAAATGGGACTTAACTGTTTAGAATTTAATTTTGGTTGTGTAAGACAAAGTGGAAAGCAAAGATAACCACAGTTGTGTGGGTTGTTTTACTTGGCACAATGTATGTAAGTGAGAAAAGGAACCAGCCCTGCCTGACCAGCCATTTGTTCTGTGCCATCACTATTATGCCTGCAGAAGTGTCTGTACAGCCATACAGTGAACCAAATCCAGCAACTGAGCAACTACAGCTAACCCACAAACAAAAGAAGTTCATTTTATCCTTGATCGATTCCCCATCCCAGGTCCTCTCATGGCTGATGAATACAAGCTGCTAATCAGTAGCAGAGATCAGCCAGGAAAGAGCAAAAAATCTGTCAGAGCTTATTAGTAGAAGATAAATTTCTAGGTAGAGAATCTTCAGTAACATTATAGCATTATTTTCACTGCTATTTCCCAGAGTGTAGGATGCCTTTTTAAAAAAAAAAAAAAAAAAATCAGGTTAGATTTGTGTACTTTTAAAAAACAAACAAACAAAAACTTTTTCCTATCTCTTAGGTGGGAACTTACAATAAGGAGCAATGAGGTTTCAGTCTTGTTAAAGAGCAGTAATAGAAACAGGAATAGTAAAAGCTAGATGCCCTACCTTGCTAACATCAGTTTAATTTTGTCAGTTGTAGACATGCAGGAAGCTCTGGTATGGTGTGGTGTTTCACTAGAAGTTGTCATGCTGCTGTCATGGTACATTTGTCCAATTTAGATGAGTTTTGAGATAAAGCATAGCAGCTGATTCACATAGTCCAATAGCAGTAAGAATTTTGAAGTCGAATTTTGTGTGAAATTAGAAACATAACCATTAGAATTTAAATTCTTCTGACAATGTTCTGAGCTTGTTCCTACTCTATAAGCCAAGCAGCATGCTGTTTGAAGGAAGTTTGCTAAGAATCTTAAGCTAAATATGAGATGTTTTGCTATGCGGCTTAGGTAAATATATTTGAGGTATGTTAGGATAGCTAGCATGGACCCTGCCCGCTGTGAAGCCATGCACAGCTCATGCAAAGTAAACATGGTCAAGGAGCTAGGTGAGAGCTTCAGTGTTTTGCTGTGCTGACTCCATGCTATTGTAGCTGTCAATACCTCATTAGTTACATCAAGGCTAACTTGGACATGTTTACCTGAACTGCAGGAACTCAAGCAGACATGCTTGTTGTGTGCTTCCAGCAAATGTGAGAGGAACTATAATGCAAATTACTCATTAGAAGATAATCAACAATTCAGGTTCTAGCGTCAGCAAAACTTAATGGGATTCATGGGGGTTAGGGAAAACATTGCAATTTGAGATGGCAGTGTGCTAGCCAAAGTAGAGACTGTGGATGAGAAATTGTGCTTGACTCTTTCCCTTGATTATGTCCAAGGGGAAAAATAGAAACAAATATCTAATATGTCCAAAAAGCAAAGTAGTCTGGGGCTCAGTTTTACTTGAGCTATACCAGTGCCAAACACTTAAAGAGTGAAATTCAGACGTGATAGAGTTCACTGTGGAATACTAATTTCTACCCTTGATTTGCTGGGCAAAGATGTTGTCCTGCATGCCCAGCACGCTTAGGAGAGGAAAACTGAAGCTTTTGTGAAAAAGAAAAATGTCCATTTTTGTTTGTTTTCTTAAAAAGGAGGAACTTCCTGGGCTACCTGGAAAATTAGTACCCTTTCACTTGACAGTCTTCAGTGTATCTTGAGCAAGCTTGTCAGGCTGTTACAGGAAACAGATGTGCATTTTATTAAGATCTGTCACTATGTATTTGTCTATTCTGTATGTGTGGCCTTGCAGCAGAAAAATGTCTTGTACCAACAATATCTGCATCATGTTTTATATAATCCCTATAATATTAATGGGATAACATGAGAGATATTTTTTAAAATAAGTAGTTCATCATTTCATGTTAGTGTTCATTGCTTTCAAGGTCTATATTTAGAAACAAGCACGTAAACTTATTCTGCTTGGGCCAGCAGAGATGAGAACACGAGAAAATTATAAATGTTGGGTTGCATGTGTCTTGATTTCCTATACAGACCTGAAATAATGCAAATTATAGAGCTAGCTCTCGTTATAGGTGTTGAAAAATAGGTAGGGAGTTTTCTCTCTCTCTGATGACAATTCTTTCCCTTCGTTGTTCCTAACCTGTGGGCATAAACTCATTAATGATAATAGAGTCGTTACCTTCAGTATTTTATTTTCCTCCACAGGAATCTAAATATATTTTCTTCATCAAAGAAAAGATCACGAATGAGAGAGGTTACTTTATGAAACAAGATGTTATAAAAGGAGAGGAAAACATAATGCCTAAGCTTTCTGCAGACAAGCCCAATTAGCAATAAAGGAGCTTTGACTTTATGGGAAAACTATGACGGTAACACTGTTAGAATGAAAAAAGACTATTTCCATCTTTATCCCTTTAAAAATCTTATGGTCATTTGCTGCTTTTTTTTTTTTTTCTTTTTTTTACTATTGAATTGCTAATCTATTCATCAAGAGACAGACACTTTGCACATTATATTATGCTTTTGTATGTGTATATTCAATAGGTCTTTTCACTCCTGTAAATCCGCTATTAGTCCTATTACAATATTTGCTTACGTCTTTTCTGTGTCAGGAAGCTTCTTTCTATTCAAGTCTGCGTGCAGTAACAACATTTCCTAATTTCATACAGTCCTGGTATATCAGAGTAACCCAGTGAGCAGTTGTTCAGCTGGTGAATAAGCTGTATGAATTCATCGGTCCTTTGCCCGTTGTACGTGCTCGGGCACTCGATGCGGGAGAAGTCCCAACTTTCCCATCACTACAAGCCTGTTAGGTGCTCCCCTCCCCCTTCTTCTCAGCAAACAGGCACATACCTAAAATGTCTTCGATCATGATGAAGGCTCCCTGTCTTAATTTTAAAGCCTAGAAACCCAGTGTAGTGGTGTAATTCAGGCTGTGTCTATCACACATCCCATGTCCTGGGATACAGGAAGGCAAGACTTTTAAAAAACGTCAAGTTCTTCTTCCTTTCCCCTACCCTGCACCATCTCAGCAAATAAGTGCCATGTACTCATGAATCATTTATGTATGACTTTTTTTTTTTTTTAAGCTATGGCCACAAGGGCTTGGAAATGCATACATTTAAATATATTTAAAGAATTTAAAAATTAACATAACACATACGAAGTCCCTTGAGAGAGACTGAGTGAGGTTCTCTCTCTGAGAGAGACTACAGTTTAATAAAAGCACCAGGACTCCATAATAGATTTTATGTCTGAAATGTAAGGTTTCAAACTTACTGTGCATCCCCAGAACAAACATATATCATCATTAAAACTGGGCAAATAGTGAGAACTTATTTGTAAACATGACTTAATTGGATGCACACTACTGAGCCATTCTTTTCTTTTAAAGGGTCGGTGAGAAGCAGGCAGCAAAAAAAGAGACTGATTGAGCTTCAGAGCCTTAATTCAGTCAGCCAGGCTTTTTCAAATGGAGTAGAAAAGAATGAACAGCTATGCTGTCATAATTCCTCCAGTTCATCACTCTGATATTCACCTTATATATAGAAGGGAAGTCTGGCCAAAGTTAGCATCCCTTGTCCCACTATCAGTAGCAGCATTTTGTGTTGTATCACATGAAATTTGTTTGACGTAGCTCATTGCCGGCCTTGGACCTCAGGCAGCAGGTGGATAGTCAAACAGCTACTAGGGGCAGCAGAAAGCTTACAGACCACTCTCTAAGCGCAACCTTGAGTCCTGTGCAGTTTGGAAGACTGACATGGGTCATAGTGTATGAATCACAAAAATTTCTGAACCCTTTTTCAGCAGAATGCAGCTTTTGAGAGAGGATGTAATTAAAAATTTTCAATAGCTCTAGAAGGGCAGCATACTTTAGTAAGATATTGGAACTATTATAATAACAACACACTTTTAGGGACAGGCTCATAGAGGCTGCAGGGTAAACAAGGATAGGAGATATCATAACAATCTGAGATTTGAAGCTGCAGCTCCTTCCAGGGAAACAGAATTTGCTTAAGTTCCAGGAGCTTCAGAACCAGGCACAGTCTAATATAAGGAGCAAAAAAGAACAAACTCCAAATTCTGTTACAGTTTTCTTTATTTTACCAGCCAGCACTTTCAACTTATGTCAAAAATGATGTTTCAGGACAGAAGAGGAAGCCTTTTCTGAACAGCTGTTTACATAAGTTCTGCCTCGTTGTATCTGCTTTTGATAATAAATGGAGATGGCTTTTGAAGGTGTGATAATTGCCATACTAGCTTAAACGTGATAAAATAATAATAATAATGAATTTATTTTGGGCAATTGGATAATTTAAGCTGTACTGTATGACGGTCAGGTATCAGGTTTCACAAAATGACCAACAGCATTGTAATGAAAACAGACAAAAATACTCTATCAGCTCCTGGAAGGTAAAATCAGACTGAAGATGTCACCTCAATGTTATAACTCTCTGACTCTGATATTCTGCTTCATCGGTGAGCACTAATAAGTAAATACTTGATTTACTTTGTCACTCTGATTTGCAGCGGAGAAGCAAGGTTTCTTTTCTCACAGGACTAGAATATAGTGGAAATAGCTGACTGTACATTATAAAGTATGTTAGCAATATTGCTATTTCAATTCTCAACTAGGTTTAGCTTATGGTCACAGTAGCGTGACACTTTGTTGTGACAAAGCTATCAGAAACAGAATGTGAGAAAGACGCTGTAATTACTAGGCCGTGGTACAGAAAATCAAGTTCAACTCTGATATCAACATTAAAATTTTTAATGATAATATTAATTACATTCATCTGATAAGTATTTTTAGCAAAAATTTTTCACTCTAATAATAATGGTATTGTTATACTTCTTTAGTGATTCCTATCTATCAATTAGTCAATACAACATCCTTATGAGGTAGATGGGTACGCTGTAGTACTCTTACAACTGATAAAACAAGTCAAAAGGCAAGTAACTGCCCAACGCTAGCCAATGAGAGAGTTGCAGAATTGGGATTAAAGCTGTGAGGAATTTGTGAATGTGCTGCTTCATCAGTAAAACTTGTTCTGCATTGATGGCAAATAAACTGCAGAGAATGCAAAGTTCACTCTTAATAGAGAGATGGACTGCAGATGTTTTCTTAAGAGCAGACTATATTCAGTGGAACTGTGCTTTGTTTAAATATTTTTTAAAAGCCACTTTCTAGACTACATTACCTGCTCAATGTAAAATAGCACCAAAATTGTAAACCAAAGTAGATAAGTTAATAAAAAATTCAGCAAGGATCTTTAAAATAACTGAATCTGCATGGTGACTTTTTGTCTGCTGCCTTATATATCTTTGAGATGTAGTATTTTTATTGACAAAAGTAAAGTATAGTTCTGAAATCTTTAATGGGGATTGTAACTTCTTAATCTTCTATTTTTTAGTGAAAAGAAGATGGAACTGATAACAAAATTGATTATTCGATGCACAATCAGTGATAAAGGTAGTAATTTGGTAAATGTCCTGAGAACTTTTTGATCATCCAGCCAATCTGCACTTGTAAGGTGCTGTATTTGTATACATTTTTTTCTTGGTAGGATAAGGTATATCTGACCAATAGAACATCCCATAAATTAAAGAAAAGACAAAAGTAAGGTGAGTGAAGGTATCCATTTGCTATAAGGTATCTTAATATAATGATTTTATTAAATCAATAAGATTTTGCAGATTAGCCCCACAGATTGCTCACATCTTGTATCTAAAATGTTTCTAGTATCTGAATTAACTTATTTACAGCTAATTCAGGAAGCTCCCTTGGACAGGAGGAATCTTGACCTTTTGGGTCAGATTATGTTTTGCTTTCTTAAATTGAAAATTAGATATGCCAGCTGGAAGAGGGCAGTAATGTTTTTCACAGGGGCTCCTGTTGAAAAAGCAACTTTGTACCCCAGGCAGTGGCTCTGAGCATCTGTCGAGCTCAGAGCAATTTACTAGCCAGGAAATAGAAGTTGATGCATAAATGCCTCTCCTAGTTGTGCTGGTTTTGATGCTTTGGCTTGCCCACTCCTGCTGTACAACATTATGATCTGTAATGAAAACATACCCTTACTTTCTATCATTGAAAACACTTGAGTCAGATAATTTTGAAAGTATCACTTTAACAGGTTTTCTGTGTACAGAGCGCATTCACATGGCACAGAACCTGTACATTACCAAAACAACAAACAGCAACAGCTATAAAATCATTGGCAGTAGCAGTCCTGTTATCTTGCACTGTGACCCTGTAAGTCCTTCTGATGGTGGGAGCTGGTGAGGTAAACATCTAGGTCCTGCATGCAAAATTGGTATGGAGCATTCTCTGAGATTTAGGAAAGAAATATTGTTACTGTTCTATTTTTACTATTACATACACTAGTCTATGGGGTTGGATGGGGTCCACCCAAAGGTACTGAGGGAAGTGGCAGAAGTGCTCACTTTTCATGATTTATCAGCAGTCCTGGCTAACTGTGGAGGTCCCAGCTGGGGAGGTTGCTAACCCAGGAGGTTAGCAAAAGAGACACTCATCTATAAGAAGGGCTGGAAGGAGGATATGGGAAACTATAGGCTTCTCAGTCTGACCTGGTGCCGGGGAAGCTTATGGACCAGATCATCTTGAGTGCCATCACAGCATATACAGGACAACCAAGCAATCAGGCCCAGGCAGCATGGGTTCATGAAAAGCAGGTCCTGCTTGGCTAACTTGATTTCCTTCTATGACAAGGTAACCTGCTTAGCAGATGAAGGCTGTGAATGTTATCTTCAGTAAAGCTTTTGTCACTGTTTCCCACAGCATTCTAGGGATCAGCCATGCAGATGTCAGCTTCAGCTGAGTTGACCACCATATAGTCAATGCAAGGAGCAGAGTTGTGGAGTGAGATTCATCTGAACTATTTTTAATGTCTACCTTAGGATGAGAGGAATTGCACCCTAAAGTCTACTGAGCATTAACTTGTCCTCCACTGACTGAAGGAAGCTGGAAGGCTAGCTCAGGTGTGTTTACACTGGAAACGTGTCATTTATCGTATGAATCTTGTTGAGTGTGACTGGGCGCAGAGCAGCCTGGAGCAGTGTGGGGCAGCTGATCTATCACTTTGTTATTGGTTTCTTGGGACACCACTTGACATTATGGCTGAATTAAACTGCAGAATCCTTTCTGTGCCTAAGCTTGTGTGCAAGGAGGAGACTTACCACAACATTCCCCAGGTACAGTATATTCAGCTGCTCTGTAGGCAATTTCAATTCCTTTTTTGTCCATAGTAGAACGAGAAGAATTTTAAAGAGTAGAATTCAGAATTGAGGTAGTTCTCCTGCTTAAAGTTGGCAAGGAGTTATGATCAGTTCAGCTGCTGTTTTCAATCAGAATTTATCCATCTGTACCAATGATTAATATGGCTGCTGACTTAACCAATATTAACAAGCCTTGCTGAAGAGATATTATTACATTAGAAGTGATTAAAGATATATTTCAAGAAGCAATGATTCTTGGAACTGTACTTGTTATTGAAATGTCAACAACATTTATATCGGTATTTTAATATCCTCCTTGATAATTAAACTTCTAGCTGGCAAAAATTTCCTCTGGGTCTGCAGTGCGGGAACCAGATATTACTTCTGAGTTACTGAAGAGAAATATATTCATGTACTGGTCAGTGAAAGATTGCCACTAGTGCTTTTGTCTTGGTAATGCTTCACAAAGATGAGCCTGAAGTTACAAAGAGCAGCTGCCATCTGAGGAGAAAAAATCAGGTTCTCTAGTCTCTGAATCTTCCAGCTTGTCTTTAGTTTCAGGCTAACATGCTTTAGGGTACTCTGATGTCAGATTTTCATTTGGCATGGGTGCAGTAGTTAGGCTAAGGAAAAGAGAGAAGCTAAATAAAAGAAAATAACATCAAAGAGTGATGAGCTCCTTGCAGATGTCAGTGTTGTACGGCACATTTTATGTGAATTATTGGTGTTACCGACTCTTCTACTGGAGTGCAGAGAGGAATGGGCTCTGCTTCAGTTCACTGCTCAGTTCTTGATTTCTCTTAAAATAAATGAAACAAAAGACAGCTTGTTGAAGAGGAGGTGTTGTTTGGAGGCTGCTAGTTATCACAGAATAACTGTTATTTTACTGTTTTCCTAATGGGTTTCTTTTTTTTTTTTTTTTCCCAGTTTTAAAAATTACAATATCTTTAATGTGGCTTCCTAGGGGAAGAAGAGTTTAGTAACGTACTGCATGTCTTCGCATAGCTTTCCAAATCTTCTTCTGGATAAGTCTGATGATTAATACCAATCCAATGTAACAAAAAGGGGAAGTACTCTAGGAATCACAATTTCCTCTATGGTTTAGCAAAATATAGAGTCAGGCTGAAAAGACAGGTTCTGCTATATCATTATTCAGAGAAAGTCTGCAGAGAGAATTCAGACATCAGGTAATCCACAAAACAAAGCAAGCAAGCAGTAGTTACCCTGTTTTTTTGAAAACAAATAATTTCTTACTCATGCTTTGTTAACTATAGGAGGTGAAATTCATATAAGCTAAAGAGTTTCTAGGAAGCTGATGCCTCCAGCAGTCAGACTGAAAAGACACAGGTATGCCAGAGGCATTGTCATATCTGCCAGGGATATCTCATATATTCTAGGGATTTCACATGGCACTACATGCCTATGCTTGAGCCTCTAAGTCAAGCCCTAGTCACCTATGCTTGAGCCCTAAGTTGAGTCCTAAACTCAGTTAATGCTTGCTGGGATTGTATGCATCCTCTTACACCAGTTTCCCAACGCTATGGCTGAGCACAAAATGCTTCCTCTAAATTGCTGTTTTACTTTATGTGCTTCTGGGCACTACTCAGAGTATTATGGCAGCAGCAAAGACCAAGTTATAAAGCTTTTTAAAAGCAATATAAAAACTTAAAAACACTAATACAAGTCCTATCCAGAATCCCATTGAATCACAATGAGCAAGGCATTGAATAACCACCTCTAACAAACGCAACTTTATTGGAGAAGGGAGAAGAGGAAAATAAAATCAATTATAATTATGGGATTCTGGTTGGCCACAACAGTTAAGATTACCAGTCTGCCCAGCCATGCTGTTTGGTGTGCTTGGTCCTAACTGGATTCACCCTTAATTTGCCACCTAAAGTTCCTCACCAGATTTTCCTGCCTGGCTTCACTGTTAGCTGCTTGTGGAGCACTGCACGTAGCCAGCCCATGGTGTGTCAGCAGTGACAGAACTCCCGCTGAACAGAATTGTTCTCTTCCCTTATATACCCTTTCTTCTGAGTGTTATTCACCTGGAGGTCAAGCTGCACCTTTCACCCCACAAGGATACATTGATCACTGGTTAGGTGGGTATTCTTTTGTTAACTTTATTGTAATTAATATATATACTATATATATTTTCTTTTCTATCACAGCCAGCAAAGTCTGTCACTGTAGGTCTTCTGCTACCAGGCAAGAAAAAATAAAAGTATTGTTCTCTGTATCCTCAGTGAAACTTGTACAGTATATGAATGTTCTGTTTTTCCTCAAACATCAGTCCACGCCCAGAAGTGAGACTACATACCTAATTCTCATTGATTTCTGATTGGTTTCAGAGCAAGTTGGACACCTAGACAGAAGTTACATTCCCAAGTACCTTCATGAGTGTGGATATTCCTATGCTTGCAAGACCAAGTTGAGGAGGAGAATGGAAAAGTAGAAAGAATAATAAGTTAAGATTTATATTCTTTTTAACATAAACTTATTTCTGTAGCTGTTTTCCAGGTTATTTTGAAATTTATTTTGAGGCATTTCAATCTCTGCAAACAGAAAATGTCATTCTAAGTGGCCAGTGTGAATTGTATTATTCCAGCCACAGATGGGAAAGGCAGTGTACAAAAAGTATGCTTGACATTATTTACATCTTAATGTCAGGTTTCTAAGGATTTATGAGTAGCTAGGTTTAATCTTGAAATGGGAAGTTCTAATGTTCTGTAAGTAGATGTTATAGGTAATTTATAGAGATATTTTTAATGGATTGCTAGATTGGGGATATATAGTATGGTTTTGCCTATTATTGTTCAGAGTGACATTGCATAATTTTATAATTTTGAATTCAGGAGGACAAGGTCTTCTTTTTCCTTTGATAATAGCATATTTAACAGATGTATTATAGACTATATTAATTCATCCACAGAAAATGCTTTTAGCTTTATCTAGCAGATTTTATGTCTATCTGAAAATGAATGGGTAAAATGTGAAAGGGGTAAAGGAGAATGATCATAATTATGCAAATACAACTTTGCAATGAAAGGAGGAGTTTTTGCTCCCTCGTGAGGTCTGGCAAGATTTTATGTAGTAGAGTTTTGGACGATTGTGTAGATAAAGGATAATGATCTCCACACTTCAGTATTTAAAGCTGCAGCTCATCAATTTTAACAGGATTCTTTAGATAGAGGATTCTTTTCAAACCTCTGTTTATAGTTCAGAAAGCTGAATATGTGATTGAGCCAAGGTGTCCCACTGAGCTACAGAGGGTCAGTTTTCTGCAGCTGGTAGCACACAGAAACCAATATGGCTATCACCACATCCAGCTGCCTTTGATATCTAAGGTCTATTAATATGGCAGCTAGTGCGGCAGTTTGCATGGAAGTGTGCATAGGAAGGGTTCTGAAAGCTCTGACAGCTCTGACCAGGGAGTGATGGTATCCACCTGGCAGAAAGCCATGGCCTCTCTAAGCTCTGCACCCACCATGACTGATGCAGCTTCCTAGAGTGAGGTCTAGTGGAAAGATGCAGCCAGCCAAGTGTCAGGCTGCAGGGTGTGCCCTGCTCTTACACCCCTACAGGATGGCAGCAGATAGAGGAACTTCTCCACTTAGTAACAGAGCTCCAGGAGGAGGTGAGTAGGTTGAGAAACATCAGGGAGCACAAGAGGGAGATTGACCACTGGAACCACATCCTGCCTTCCCTGAAACAGGCCCAACAGAGATACAAGGTATGTAACATGGAGGATTCTCTTTCCTGTCTCCATGTGACTGAACATAGTGATCTGAAGGAGAGGGGACAATGGCAAGTTCCTGGCCAGTGCAGCAGGTGTGTTCCCTCAGCAACAACTCTGCCTTCCCAGGTGCCCTTGCATAACAGGTACGAGGTTCTGCAAGTGGAACCTAAGAATAATGAGGATGATAGTTTCTCTAGAAGTGTTACTGAGATTAAGCTGACCTATGCCTTGCATCAAGACTACTTCTACAAAGAAAAAAAGATGGGCCAATGAAAGATAGGTCTTGCTTGACTTACCTAATCTCTTTCTGTGACAAGGTGACCCACTTAGAGGATGAGGGAAAGGATGTGAATGTTGTCTACCTAGACTTCAGTGGAGCTTTTGACACATTTTCCTATAGCATTCTCCTGGAGAAACTGACTGCTCATGACTTGGATGGGTATATTCTTTGCTGGGTTTAGAAACTAGCTGGATGGCCAGGCCCAAAGAGTTGTGGTGAATGAAGTTAAACCCAGTTGGTGGCCGGTCACAAGTAATGTTGCCCAGGGCTCAGTATGGGGCCTGTTCTCTTCTCTTTAGTATCTTTACCAGTGATCTGGATAAGGGGATTGAGGGCACCCTCAGAAATTTTGCAGATGAAACCAAGTTAGGTGAATGTGTCAATCTGCTTGAGGGTAGAGAGGCTCTACAGAGCGATCTGGACAGACTGGATGGATGGCCCAAGGCCGTTGGTATGAAATTCAACAAGGCCAGGTGCTGGGTCCTGCGCTTGGGTCACAAAAACCCCCTGCAACACTGCAGGCTTGGGGAAGAGTAGCTGGAAAGCTGTCTGGTGGAAAAGGATGTGGGGCTGTTGGTTGACAGCCAGCTGAATGTGAGCTAGGAGCGTGCCCAGGCGGCCAAGAAGGCCAATGGCATTGTGGTGAATTGACCCACATATTAAGAACTTCTGCCTTATTAAAACAGCGAACAAAGGACTATAACCCCCATGAGTCATTGCTAAAGTCCTCCAGGAAATGGAAACCAGAAGTGGGAAGTCATGTGACACCGACTATAAAGACCCGCGAAAAAAAC
>VZZY01013868.1:13748-50271 GCA_013400335.1 Eurystomus gularis
ATTAGTTAAATACTCATCAGTCTCCATATTTGCCTACTAGCCTGGTGGGGAGGTATTCAGTTTTGCCCTCGATCCCTCTCCCTTTAGGAGATGGGTCGGACGTCTGTGACTGACCGACTGTGACAGGCATCCTGGCTTTTATCAGAAATAGTGTGACCGGCAAGGTTAGGGAAGTGATTGGCCCCCTGTACTCAGCACTGGTGAGGCTGCATCTTGAGTACTGTGTTCAGTTTTGGTCCCCACACTACCAGAAGGACACTGAGGTGCTGGACCGTGTCCAGAGGAGGACAATGAAGCTGGCTGAGGGTCTAGAGAACAAGTCCTGTAAGGAGTGGCTGAGGGAACTGGGGTTGTTTAGTCTGGAGAAAAGAAGGCTGAGGGATGACCGTAATGCTCTCTACAACTACCTGAAAGCAGATTGTAGTGAGGTGGGTGTTAGTCTCTTTTCCAAAATAAGAAGTGGTAGAATGAGAGGACGTGACCTCAAGTTGCACTAGGTGAGGTTTAAATTGGATATTAGGAAAAATTTATTCACAGAAAGGGCTGTAAAGTACTGGAACAGGCTGCCCAGGGAAGTTGTTGAGTCACCAGTCCTGGACATATTTAAAAGATGTGTAGATGTGGTGCTTAGGGACCTGGTTTATTGGTGACCTGGCAGTGCTTGGTTAATGGCTGGACTTGTTGATCTTAAAGGTCTTTTCCAACCAAAACAACTCTAGACTATGATTCTAATTTTGTATAATTTATAGCTTCATAGAGGAGGAGTTTGCTTCATCCTGACTTTGAAAGGAGGTCTGAATGCTTGCCTTTTGTACTATAATAAAAACAAACTGCATTGTCACAATATCTTCTTGCTCTGGGGTTAGTGTGTAAGTATATGCATGTTGTGTGTACATAAAATTATCAACATACACATTTGTGTTGGTTTTGTGTCTGGCAGCGTTTTGGTAGCAGGGGACGGGACTACTGGCGTGGCTCCTGTAAGACACTTTGAGAAGCTCCCCAGCTCCAAGTTGGACCTGCCAAGGCTGAGCCAATCAGCACATCTTCGATAACATATTTGGGAGGTGAAAACCTGTTGGGCAAGTTCCTTTGTTTTGGGAGTTCTTTTGCTTTGGGGAAGAGTGAGAGGTGAGGGAGAGAACCATGCTGACACTGAGGTCAGTGTGGATGGGGAAGGCGGAGAAGAATGCCATATATAGCCAATGGAAGGTCCCACACCACAGCAGGACACTGATCCCAAAGAAGGTCATGACTCTGGAGGAAGGTGTATTTCAGATCCAGTTGTCTTTGTCACTGTCCTACTCTGATTCAGTTGGTAAATTCGTGGTGGGTATTTTAAAGTTAAATTTATTTTATGTCCTCGAGTTGAGTCTGTCTTTTACCCATGACCACAGTTGGTAGGTGTACTCTCCCTGTCCTTTGTCTCAACCCTGAGCCTTTTGTTGTATCTTCTCCCTCTCATCCCACTGGAGGTGGGTAGGAGTGAGCTAGTGGCTGCATAGTGCTTTGCTGGCAACTGGTTGGGCTCAAACCAAAACAATATTTATAATTGTTTATATCACATTCTTGCTTGAATAAAACATGTCAGGAGGTAGGCAGCTTGAAAGGTTTTATGTTTACTATATCATCATAAAATTAACAATTATTGTTGTCAATGAGGGCAGATTTTATTTTTTAAGTTGTGATATGTGTGAAAATATGTTATTGCATAAAGCTCAATGGCCACTCACAGAGACGACACATCCAGTGTTTTAAGGGAGAATGACAGAAATGGTGTAGCTAGGGGAAGAGTAAGTGAACTTGGTTTAAAGTGCTCAATGTATAAGATCCTCCCAGCGGACTTTATTAAATATTTTGACAGGATTCAAAGTCAGGATTAACACTTCCACTTTGTTGCAAAAGGAACACAGAGGATCAGATTCCTTGGGCTACTCTGGCAGCTTTGTACTGTGTCAGTAACACAAAGCAATAATAAAGCTAGTTTAACTGGCCTGTTAAACCTGGTTTACAGCTGCTTCGCATCACTGGAGCGGTACAAAGCAGCCAGCAACCACCGCTGAGCCTGGCTCTACATGCTTTGTAGTCTGCTGCTGGTAGTGGCAAGACCGTTGTGAATGACCCCCATGTGAACTGTGAGTGATGTTTGGTAATGTTAGGGTTGGACTGCTGGCAAGGAAAAGTTGCTAAATTTTATTCTCTAATGAGCACATGGCTAAGAGCCCTTTCTGAATGCCTGTTTCTCATTTGTTTCCCTTTGAAGCAAAGAAAGGTATCAAAAGGCAGAGAAAACCTTTTCTGCTGCTAGAGCTGAACTGACTTGCAGAGAAAATTAAGGTCACTTTTTCTGCTAATGTTTCTTATGTCCTGTCCAGTGTTTCTCTGCTTCACAGAGGTCTTTGCTAGGGATCCCTTTGGACCAAGTTTCTCTTTAGATAGAGCATTTTTCAATAAAAGGGAAAAGCCTCTGTTTCTAGTGCCTCTGCCTTCTTTTCATGGCTTCTCTAGTCTGAAGTGGTTGACACAGCACTGCTGTGTGCATCAACCCTTACCAAAATGCTGTTTTGTTCTTCTGTGGCATTTCCATGACCTGAAATCACAAGCACACTGGAAGCTCTGTGTGACTCTAGGGTAAACCTCTGTATTCGACTTTCAACAAGGACAGGTTGCCTTATATGCCTTCCCTTGAGATTTTTTTTCTGGAATTATTTGCTTTCTAATACAAAACTCTGTGGTCTGTGTTTGTGAATTCTTGTGCAGTGAATGCATTCTCCTTACAGGCAGGGTTGTAGACAAAACTTTTAAGTTTATGATACTGAACTTCTCTCATGCCTTTGATAAATTGCTGCTCTGTGAGCTGAGTAGACAATGATGGGCTTCAATAGGCTTCCTCTCGGTGGAGGATGCTGATCGTTGGAGGCTGTGACCCAGGCTGGAGACTGGTAACACCTCCTTTGAGGATCTCTTGCAGGGACCTGCTATCCCAGAATGGGCATTGATTTGTTTAGAGATTGGATGAAATGCAATGAACCTAATAGCCACAAATGCTGTCAACCTTCAACTATTTGCATATTCACTTGCAAAGCAGATAAAATGTCACTTTGTCTCTAAGAAACCATCTTTTGGCTGAGCAGTGTCAACTTCAACTAAAGTGAACTAAAATGGAGAGAGAAGACACTGGAAAACTACCTGGAACCTTGTTTCTCTTCCTCTGAAGCTCCCATTCATCAAAGTACACAGCATCTTGCTGGCCGCCTCACTAAGCTGGGGTAACTGGGAAATGTCAGTGTTTAAAATTGCCTTTTCTCACCTCCAGCTTCTCAAGAAACAGCCCTTCTGTTTGAGCAAAGAGCTATCCACAGCAAATACTGAATGAGCACATTTGTCACAGTGAGCCATTTGTCAGCTCCAATTGAGATTACTGTATAATGCTCTTCCTGCTGGTACATAATATGGCTCAGGCTACCACATACTCCAGTTCCCATAGTGATTGCTGGACTCCCAGTGACTGTTTAGTGTCCTGGTTCACTCTTCAGAGCTACTGAAGCTACAGACCTCTATTATTTTAAAGGGTCTTTTCCAGTTTTATTTTTTAACTGTCATAGAAAATCAAGAAATGAAGACAAAGTTTACAAGTACCAGGTTCAAAGTTTTCTCTGTTAAGAAAAAAAATTAACTATGAAACAAAATTTTAGAGCGGAATAGATTAATCAAGAGGTGGCTGCCTGATGTTCCTCTCTCTAACATGGTGAGAATGATGCTCTCAACCTCTCAGCACTGGCAGCCTTTTTTATCCCAAATCCACTCAAACAGGAGAGGAAAGAAAATATGTCAAGCAAAAAAAAAAGAAAACCAACACAAAACCCAATATACAAGGATCTCTTAACGGCATTTTGACAATGAAAACGTGAAAAATATTGAATACTGCAAAAAGTCATCTTGATACTTACACATAGATACAGAATGTAAGCTAATTAGACATAGTGCTGATGGGCAGCAATACAACACAATACGCTAATAATTCTGGTATCTCTTCTGTAACTGTTCCGTGATCCTCTTTCCCACCTGTTAGGTAGAATGTTTGTGTGGGTATATACATGTATAAGAAAGAGAGAGCAACAGGGTAAACTGAGGGGCCAAGATTCTCAAAACAAGTTAAAACAAGTTTGCTGACAAGGCAAAGAAATGTGTGAAAAGCCCTGCAGCAAACATTCAATATGCTCCAGTTTACACCAGTGGACAGATGGCACACAGATGGGATGGGATCCGAGGACTACAGAACTGCTTTAAGCCACGCATGCTTTCTCTCTTGAGTTGGTATGTGTGTATCACGGCTGTAAGCAAAGTTTTCTCCTGCTATCCCAACCCAAAGGTGTGGGAAAAACCAGATCATGATGAAGGAATTGCATTGTTGTATAACAGTCTTTTTGACCCTCTTGGTCAATTATATCAGGTTTTGGAATACAGTATCATCTTGGAAAGTTGGCTTGGGCTATCAGCATTTCAGAAGGGCTTTGTCTTCTGAAGGCAGTGTTTTTGAAGTAGGTTGGAATGCAAATGATTTTCCTTACAATAATTTTTTTTCTAATAATACAAAATGCAACATGAATACTTCAGATGAAGAGCCCTAGCTGAATAAAGCTGGCACCAGGCCGATTCTTCAAAATAAAAGGATGGTGTTTATTTTCCTTGTCCGTAAGTGTTGCACAGGAGTCTTTGTGTATTGAGATGCTCTGTAGAGACCGTTAATCCTGAAAGATTGCAATGAGAGGGAGCAGATTTCCACTCCTATGCATTTCCCAAGGATGGATAAGGCAAAACAGTTCTTTCTGTGTCTTATGAGGACACACTTAACACAATAGTACACTGAGGAGAGGTGTACTGCTGAACCTTGTACTAATGAAGAAAGAAGATCTGGTTGGGGATGTGAAGCCTTGGCTGCAGTGATGATGGGATAGTGGAGTTCAGGATCATGCAAGAAGCAGGGCAGTAAGCAGGATTGCAGACCCAGACTTCATGGGAGCTAACTCTGTTCTCTTCAAAGACCTACTTGGAGGAATCCCATGGGTTAGGGCTCTAGAAGGCAGGAGGGCCCAAAAGAGCTGGTTAATATTCAAGCACTACTTCCTCCAAGCTCAAGATCAGTGCATCCCTATGAGTAAAAAATCAAGTAGAAGAGCCAGGAAACCTGCATGGATGTGCAAGAAACTTCTGGAAAAACTCAAATGGAAGAAGAAATTTTGTAGAATGTGGAAAAAGAGACTGGTGGAGGAATATAGGAATGTTGCCAGAGTATGTAGGGATGCAACAAGGAAGGCTAAAGCCCTCTTGGAATTAAATCTGCCAAGGGATGTCAAAGACAACAAGAAAGGCTTCTTTAAGTACATTAGTAGGAGAAGGAAGACTAGGGAAAAGGTGAGCCCACTGCTGAATGAGGTGGGTGCTCTGATGATAGAGTATTGAGGTGCTGGGGCATGAGTGGAGTTGACCTGTTGATGAGTCACAGCCTGGTAGAATGTTTTGTTTTTCTTATTGGCTTCATGTTCCAGAGGCAGAACCTGGCCCACCTGTGTTTCTGTGGCTCTGCCTTCACCCACATGGTTGTGGTTGGCGTGGTGGGGGAGGCCAGGGCTACTTTAACCAGAAGCTGATCAGTTGGAGGAGCTTCCTGTTGGGTGTGGCTTCTACTGGGGCTCGTTGCATCTTGCTGAGCTCTCTGGGTGGCATCCTTCCCTGTGAAGGGCCACTGAGGGAGCCATCTCTGTCCATCGTGTCCAGCAGGCAATGCTAGCACCACAGTGGGCAGCAGAGGAGCTGGGCCCCCAGGAACCTTTGGCAGGACTGTCTGAAAGAAACTTCTGAGGGGATGTTGCTGAGTTCAGTGTTGGCCTGTGTGATCAGGCAACTGATGGCAGCACAAAATTATGATGGCTGAATCAGCACAACAAAGGTACAGAGAAGGTGAAATTACTGATTGCCTTCGTTGCTTCAGTCTTTACTGCTAAGACCAGCCCTTAGGAATCCCAGTCCCTTGATGTAAGAGAGGAAGTCTGGAGGGAGGAAGACTCTCCATTGGTTGAGGCAGATTGTGTTAGAGATCATTTAGGCAAGCTGGACACCCACAAATCCTTGGGTCCTGATGGAATACACCCATGAGGACTGAGGGAGCTGTCTGATGTTATTGCTAAGCCACTCTTCATCATCTTTGAAAGGTCACGGAGAATTGGAGAGGTGCCTGAGGACTGGAGGAAAGCCAGTGTCACTTCAGTCTTCAGAAAGGGTAAGAAGGAGGACCCAGGAAATTACAGATCTGTCAGTCTCACCTCCACCTCTGGAAAGGTGATGGAACAGCTCATTCTGGAGGTTATTACTAAGCATGTAGAGGAAAAGATGGTTATCAGGAATAATCAGCATGGATTTGCCAAGGGGAAATCATGCTTGACCAATCTCATAGCCTTCTATGATGATGTGACTAGCTGGGTAGATGAGGCGAGAGCAGTGGATGTTGTCTACCTCTACTTCAGTAAGGCTTTTGACTATCCCATAGCTTACCCTCATAGGTAAGCTTAGGAAGCGTGGGTTGGATGAGTGGACAGTGAGGTGAACTGAGAACTGGCTGAATGACAGAGCTCAGAGGGTTGTGATCAGCAGTGCAGAGTCTAGTTGGAGGCCTGTAGCTAGTGGTGCTCCCCATGGGTCTGTACTGGGTCCAGTCTTGTTCAACATATTCATCAATGATTTGGATGAAGGGACAGAGTGTACCCTCAGCAGGTTTGCTGATGATACAAAACTGGGAGGTGTGGCTGACACACCAGAAGGCTGTGGTACCATTCAGTTCTCTCTGAATATAAGGAAAAACTTCTTTACCGTGAGGGGGATGGAACACTGGAACAGGCTGTCCAGAGATGTTGTGAAGTCTCCTTCTCTGGAGATATTCAAAACCTCCCTGAATGCATTCCTGTGCAAATTGCTCTAGGTGAACCTGCTTTAGCAGGACAGTTGGACTAAATGATCCCCAGAGGTCTGTTCCAGTTCCTACCATTCTGTGATTCTGTAACTGACATGTCATAAAGTTTGCAAGGCAGTGTGTCCTGCTCAGTTCTAACCTTACCTGAGAATGAATTATCTTTGCACATTTGGGGAATTTATCTTTTAATGATTACAGGCAGCAGAGGGTGGAGGATGGACCATCAGTAGTCAAAAGGGTGCCTCTGGGCAGGGATCATTGACTCAGTGTGGTAACAATCTTTCACACCCATGAGTTGAAAGGCTCATGAGTTTTACAGTGGAAAGATAGTAATGGCCAATGATGTGATCCAGATTCCCATCATAAAATGCCAGGCTCTGTGTTTCTGATTTTTGCATTGTCTGTTGGTTTCTACTGGCCTCTCTATTCCAAGAAGTATGTACAGGCAACACTGGCTCTAAATATAATAGAGCTGAAGTGTCGTTTTCCATGTACTTAAACAATAAGTATGCAATGGTACTTGCAGTGGATAACTGCTGATTTTTTATCAAATCATCTTGTATTATTGAACAGTATGCTGGTGACAAATACAAGGATTCCTAAAAAACCCCCAACCTTTATCTGAAATACATATTTTATTCTAAAACAGGTTGCAGGTGCTGCTATGGAAAACAGGATATGTTTCACAGATTTATTATCCAAGCCACAAAAGAACAATTTTTCACATTGTTGTTTGTGATTTGTGCTTGCTAAGGAGAAAAGTCTCTCTGATCTTAATTCTGTTTGTTTTTAGAGAGTCAGGCACTACCCCAGAGAGTCACAATTTGTGAAGAATGCATATCAGTTGTGGAATTAATTCAGTGCATCTTTAATAATTAATGAAATTAATGATAATTATTTCATATATGTGTTCCTGTCTTTCATTTTAAAGTATTTGAGAATTTTGCTCATATTATTCCTAGTGGACAAAGTGTACTAGAATGACAATTGGCTTCACAAGTGTCCCTTAGTGAGTGTACTGGAGCAGACTTTGCAGTGGTTCATATCAACTCCTTTATGCTTCAGAGAAGTCTTTTTGGTTCATATCTCTATAGGGTATCTCTAAGGTCATAAACCACTTGATATTTGATATTTGGACAGCTAACTACATATTTGCACGTATTTTTCTGACAATTCTGTGTGAAATTACAGTAATTATATTTGCCAATGTAGGCAGAAGTAATATTTCATATAAACAGAAACCTAATCACACCTGAAATAATGTATCTATATAATTTTAGTTTGAATAATGTATCTCTACCACATGTGCAGTTTTTACAGTGTACATTACAACAGGAGTTCCTTGGCTGGTTTGAGTAGTAGCGGTGATTGGAACAAAGAAGTAAAAACGGAACAGCTGTTCTTTGTAACTTGTAAAACAAAATTAACCAAGAAGAGAAGAATCTGTTAGTCTGCAGATTGAGAAGACATGGCTATATATTACCAAAATCACAACAAGCTTCATTTCCGTGCTGCCTGGAATAAATTTGTAAATGGAGGTATTTTATATCTTCATTTTGTGCCCATAGGATTTTAAAAGAATCTGCAGTTTTTAATTTATAGTTCACCTTCCCTTACTGAAGTAAAAAAGCCTTTCTCTTACTTTTCTCCCTGCTTCTAAAGCTATAAAGTCACCCTTAGATACAATATGTTTGAAATGTTCCTATCGCTGATTACTTTAGTCACTTTCTCTCTGCCAGAATTTTGTCACAAAAAAAGAGGAATGTGGGTATGATGTTACTTTAAAGCAACACTGGGGAAACAGAAGTGTTAAACCAAAATTGCAGTAAGTGTTTGAATGTTCAGAGTGGAGTTGCTCTTGCCCAAGTTTAGATGTCTGTAGTAGACGTGTGTTTGTGCTAGTGGTCAATGGAGAGTAACAGGCATTTCTGGGGTGTGATTCAACTGATCTTTTTTAGTTTTCTTAGGGTCTTACATCTTTGGGTGCAATGAATTTCAATCTAAATGTAGTTCCCCACTGACATGAAAAGGAGTCTGACCTGAAGACATTTGCAATGAACACATTTACATTTGGCAGCAGGAGTCCCACTCTGTGCCTCGCTTTTTATTTCCATTTTGAATTCTCATCCTGCTGCATACTTCTGTGTTATATTGTATGAACCATGACTTTTATCTTTAATACAGCTAAGTAGTGGGAATACTTGTCCTGTTTCAGGTAAGGCTGAACATGTAGTTAAAAGAGAAGGCTTGATTGTCCAGAGTGTTGTACAGCCTTTTAAAAAATACTGCCATGGAAAAGGTGTTTCCACAAAAATATTTATTCAGAAATATAACTGTATGTGTAAAATTGGCACTTAAACTTTTGGGAAGCAGAATGTAAAGCTGAGGTCGCTTATACCTGTGAGCTATTAACCTTAGAATCAATAACAATGATTTCTCTCAGGGTCTGCAGAACAAACTCATGGCAGCAGTTTCCAAAGAAGTGTGTGTGGGAAAAAAAAAGCTTTAGCCTGTAGGCAGCAACATAACTGACTTCCAAAGAATGGTAATCAGATATGGATGTTTTAATGTAGAACATTCCCTTTACTGTGACATTGCTTGAGATGTTCACGTTAGCTTCGTGAAGCTCGACAAACACTGTTGACTGCAACAGTTTAATGAGCCAATGAGCACTTAATTGTGGCCTACTGTCTCTGAATCAGTGCAGTAGAAAATACCTGTGATAAGCAGAATATTTAAGATTTGGTAAGGGCAAATATGCCAAAACCTGACTTCATTTTAGATAGGTCTGAAATTGAAATTCTGTATCATAGAATCATAGAATGTTTCAGGCTGGAAGGGACCTCTAGAGGTCATCTAGTCCAACCTTCCTACACAAGTAGGGACATCTACCTAGGTCAGGTTACTCAGAGCTTCATCAAGCCTGACCTTGAATGACTCCAGGGATGGGGCCTCCCACACCTCTCTGGGCAGCCCGTTCCAGTGCTCTAAGAACTCATGCTAAAGAACTTTTTTCTAATATCCAACCTAAATCTATCTTTTCCTAGCTTAAAACCATTACTTCTTGTCCTATCACTACAAAACCCTGTGCATAGACCTTCCCCTGCCTTCCTGTAGGCCCCCTTCAGGTACTGGAAGGTCATCTTTCTTGTGCTGGGGGCTCCAGAACTGGGCGCAATACTCCAGGTGAGGTCTCACCAGGGCAGAGTGAAGGGGCAGAATCACACCTCTTGATCTGCTGGCCACAGTTCTCTCGATGCAGCCCAGGATGTGATTGGCCTTCTGGGCTGCCTTTGCACACTGGTGGCTCATTTCCAGTTTTTCATCCACCAGCACTCCCAAGTCCCTTTCCACAGCGCTGTTCTCCAGTATGTCCTCTCCCAGCCTATATGTGTTCCCTCACTCACAAACAACTCATTCTTTTAATTCCTCTGCCACATTTCAAAATGAAATATTCAGAAAAAAGTTACCTAGATGGACCACTAATATCTTCCATTTCTGAAAACACTGAATCCTATGGAAACAATTCTTACACACCAGGTATGTAAAAGCATTGAGCTGTCTTTTGTCAAGAAGAAACATATTGTTCTTGCAAAAGTAATCCTTAAAGTTTTGCTTTCTCAAGAAAATGACAAAAGTTCTATCCAACTAATTAGAACAGCTGTTTACATTTTTGTACTTTCCTACTTCTAGTAGATAAGTTCTTCCTCAGAAGAAAAAAGAAGGGTGTGCTGGATAAGCAAGATAAATGAAGTGCATATGGAATAAAAAGCAGAAAGGTAGAAATAAATCAAAATGGTAAACAATATGTCTAGAAAACAAAAGAACAAAATACATATTTCAGCAAATATGAGAAAATGAGTAACAAATGTGAGCAACCTGGAAAAAATTTAAGTGAAAAATTACATGACATAAAAATGTATTGACCAAGCTAAAGAAGGTTGAACTGACAGGAGAAACAAGTTCGTAAGTGGCTGAGCCACGGGTTTACATCATTAACCAGTCTACAGATTTCTTGTTCATATTCTTGAACATGGAACTGATGTCCAATTTCATGTTACGTTGTTCCAAGATGTTTCATTAATTGAAGTGGTGCTCTGATAATGCTTACATTGTCATAACTTCAACTTGAATGTAGAGATTTCCCAGGAATGGTAATTTACTTGATTAAATCCAGATCCTACCAGAAAATGTAGTATCTGTGACTGGAGAGGCTGATACAGGACACCAACCCACTGGATAGTCTCTAAGCACAGAGGGATGAGGTTTGTGGGTGAGTGCCCCTGGATGCTGGAGGGGACAGAACTGGACTCTTCAGTCTCCAGAGTACCCTAGCCTCAAGGCCCTTAGGTCAAGCCAACATACCTTCATCAGGCCTAGTTTTAACCGGATGGTATGGCCTGCATTGTGCAGGGCACTAGATCAGATGACCCCAGAATTCCCTTCCAACCTAGATTACTCTGTGATGCTATGATACAGCTACATTTTCCTAGTTACTAACCTATAAGTGAGTGTTACGTGTGCTTAGAGATTATCTGGTGGATTAGAATCCTGTATCAGCCTCTCCAACCAAACATGCTGCATCCCCCCACAGAAAGATCAGGAGACCACACATCACACATGTACCTTCTATGTCCAGGATGGCATGGTTTTTGTCTTGCAAATGACACAGCCTGTGGTGTCTAATGTTGTTGCTGGAAGACTGTGTGATAATGCTGTAAGCCATAAAACTAGCCAGGATTTGAAATGCTAGGATCTTAAAAAGTAAGGTGGCTGTATCCATTTTTAGTGATCAGCAGAGTAAGTTAGATTTTAAAGCACTTGCTTAGGTCTTTGCATATGGAAATGGTTGCCTAACTCTTTTTAGGATTTTAGCTTTCAAAATCTTGGCTGGAGTCCCAAATACATGTGAAAGAACAAACTGAGCCTCCTAAACATGGCAATCAGCCATTACCACTTGCTGAAAGCCCATATAGTAAAAGCAGTGCTAGGAGTGGAGCTGTGAAACAATTCAGCTCAGTAGCAGTCATCACCTGCAGCTGCTTTTCAACTTGTTGATTCTAATGTGATAATAGGAAATGCATTGGTCTTGACATTAAATACTTGTGCAGGCATCCAGAGAGAGGGTGTTTAAGGACCAGAAAACAAAGATGAGGGATGGAAGCTTGTGTTCCTTGTGCTCATGGCAAACTTCAACAAAGTATAAAAAACTGACAAGGTAATGATTGGTTAACAAATGGTAATGAGTCCATTTGGTATTACTGAGCTGTACAGGCTAACAAAATTAACATTTTCTTTTGAGAGAGGGATGTGGCTTCAAAAGACTGTTGAAAAGTGTCACTCTTTGGCATGCAGTCCAAGTTGTGCTCTTGAGACAGAAGTTTTTATAATCCAGATCTAGCACACTGCTCCTAGAAAAATGTGAAGCATGAGGGAACCTGTTTGAGTTCTTTTGATTTAAACCACCATCTGATCAACTGAGATGAAATTATGGAACAACATGGACACAAGGTACCTGATCTTGTTTTTTTTCCTCCAACAGAACCAATTTTCTGAATTTTGAATTTCTTGAAGGCACAGTATTATATAGTTAAGTTTTCTTTGTGAATGAATAAAAGAATTTAAATAAATTCTGCCAGTGTAGAGTGATCACAATGAAAATTAATGAAAATGATTTTTTGGTCTGAAAGCCCTGATTTGTCGTGGGACAATTAAAGTGTAGCATCAAATCTCCAGATATAATTGCACCTATTAACATATCTGGGTTTAGTTTAAAAGGATCTGGAAAAGATAATTGTTTTCCAAGTTTCATTTTAACTGTTATTACAGTCAAGCAAAGCCAGCTGGTACTGCACCATTTCTTCTCTTCAGGGTGGTGAAAATCTTAGAAAATTTTTGTTGTGAGATTTCCATAGATCATACCACAAAGAGCAAGAAATCTGATAAGAATTACTAAAGAGATTTCAAGCACAGATACTGTGGACTGGATTCACTCTCACACACACATAAAATTACACACATGGCTAGAATTAACACACACTTATCTCTGAACACACATCTATGTGGCTGATACTGACTTCTGATAAAATTCCTAGTAAGAAAGTTTCTGACTTTTACAGTCTAAAACTTTTCAAAATACCATATCTCTAGACACCCATATACACATGCTTTTAGTCTCTTTATTGTACACCAGATAGCTCTCTTTTGAAATCTTGAAGCCATTTCTCCTCCAAAAACCACAGCTGTAGCCTGTTAACAACACCTTGAGAAGACATGGTTACTAAACACTATTTACTCTGTCTAGTCTATCCTATTTAATTGCTTTGGGTTTATACTAATTAAGCAAGAATTTAAATGTTCCATGAATTTGCAAACCTATTAATAGATACTGCATATACAGTAGATACTAGGTTTTTGATGTTTAATAGCTGGATTATTGTACAAATAATGTAATTATTACTATGTTGTGTCTGGAGGTGTTAAAAATATGCTGTTAGTTTGCAAGCAGAGTAAGAAACGCAGCAGTTTCAGCTACAGCCCTTGAAAATCTCTGGGGCTCAGGATGTTGCTAACAAGCTACGATCCTGGCTGGCAGAAGAAAAAAAGCATGCTTGATATTTGGTGTGAGAGAAAGAATCCAAAGCTAACAGGAAATTTATTGGCTTCTGTTCATGTAAGTTCATACCCTGGCATTTCTGAATGCACTTGGGATTTAAAGAAATCTCCATGTGCAAACTAAATTCTGTTGGATCCATAGGGTTGTTTTTTAAAATGTGCTTTCAGGTCCTTGAAGCTTTTGATCTGCATTCATGTGAAATTTGAGCCAATTTTGGCATGTGGCTTCCGAACTCTTGGGTGAACCTGAGCTTATATTTTGGAATCTGATAGTAATGCTGCAGCACTATGGAAACTGGTTTAGAACTATTCACAGCACGTAAACTTAAGTATGGCTTGAAGCCAAGGTATGCTGCACTTGATTTCATTAACAAATTCTTTTAAAAAAAATGAATTTCAAAAGAATTATCTTTTAAAAAAAATTCTATTTAGAGGTAGAAGAACCCCCAAACATTGGGCTAAATTGTGTATCTCAAAATAACTAAACTTACCAGTTGTCTGAAACAGGAGTCAAATAGTCAGTGTTTGATCTACACCAGGCTGGGACGTGATAATATTTTTATTCATATGCACTGATTGCTACCAATAGAAAAGGGAAGAAAAAAAATGCATCAGAGAAAAATAAAAGGGAGATTTAAATGTAATAAAATGTGAAAGAAAGCAGTTTCTTAACTGCAGTATAGATAGTCAGTCTACCTCCAATCCCTGTTAATTCACACTAAATCAAGTATTAAACATATGGTGGGTGCAGATGGCTCATGCAGCTGCTTACGCCTAGAATCCAGGTGGGTGTTTCTCTGCAGTTGTTGTTTGTTTGTTTTTTTTTTCAAATTCTGTGTTCCAATTTTTAATGAGGAAGTTTATGAGAATGCAGTTATAAAATATGTCTCAGGTTAAGAATGCTAGGCAACATACAGTATCCTCTTTTGGGGCCAATTTGCATTATTCATAGGTGTCACGCTCTTGATCTGAAATAGGGATCTTCAAGGCATTTTTCTCAATGGGTATTTCAGCATAGTATTCAGGCTTTTCCACATTTACTTACTTAAATATCCTGCACAAAGGTGCTGAGATTCCTTTACCTGCTCACCACCACACATAGTGTGTATGGTAAGGAACAAGATTTACTTCCTTAGAAGAGTAGATACCAGTGGTGAAGTACTCCCAACAGGACAGGTGGCCAGTGTGGATGTTCTTTGAATTAGATGGAGTTATTTAGCGATTTTGTAAATGCTAAATGTTCATCTTAAGAGTAACAGTGATACCACTGGACAGTGCTTTTTCCTTTTGTGGAGAGCAGACTGAAGCAAATATATCTTAAGAAACACATAATCATACATGGTCATCCTGTCCTTCCTCTGTTGATAGCTATCTTCTGTTCTCAGCCAGTAAATTACTTGACATAAATTGTGTCTCTTAGGAGACTTTAGTACTGGTGCTTCCTGCATTATCACCCTAACTTGATTCCTGCCTTTTCTGCATCTCTCTCTTTCCTATTTAGAAGTGTATCTGAAGGAGCTCTGTAATTGTTCTCTCTCCAGATACTGTGTCTTACTCATTACATTGGTATTGTCTCCTTTATTACCCTTGCATGGGTTATGAGAAAGAGTCATTAGTGCCGTGCTGTCCAATGAGTCTCACAGAGCTGGAACTAAACCGCTCTGCTTATGGTGGGCAGCAGTGGCCCTGCCTGGAGGAATGCTGCATCCCAGTACACTGAGGCACAGTGGTCTTAGAGTGGTGGCTGGCTAAAGGCCTGAGAAACACAATTAGATTAAATACGTCTGGTATTATTATTGTTGAAATAAAGTTGAAACTTTTACTGACTATGAGACTATGTCTTGTTCAGTTACTGCTCTTAGGATTAAAAGCTGAAGTCCAAAATTGCAGTTCTCAGAATCTCGCTGAGCAGCTGCCTGAGCTGACTGAAGCTCGGGGTCTGAATAAAATACACAGTGAAAATCACTAGTCAAAATGTGTAACAGTTCTGGCCAAACACTCATTTTCACCCCACTCTGTGGACTTGAGAGTTCAGGGCTTTGAATCTTGATCAAACAAAGGCTTCTTCCTGGAGTTCAGAAAAAGATGAGGGTTGATCTAATAATTTGATGCAGTAAAAGGGGTCATCCTGCTTCTTATCCCCTCTCCTGCCCTATGTGCACACTCCCAATCTGTACCTTGCACTAGTTCTAGAGGTTGTCAAATTGTTGATAGATTTCACTGAATTTGGCAGAAAACCAACTGAGCAATAAAATGAGTATTTTACTTGGAGCAGTTTGCGATTAAATCTGAAGTTGGCTTAGTGGTCTCACTAAAGCTTGTCTTATAGAAATGATCCTCAGAGATGGCTGGGATTGGGGACCTGTGCCTTAGTTCAGTGTTTCTCTGTTAGCTAACTTGGATTACTTCATACCGTGTTTTTGAGGATTTAATTCTGAAGTGCTTTTTGCTTTTTATGCATTGATTGTGTATGAGACTGTGATTTCTATCATGTAAATCAATGTTAGGCAATGTGTTGCTGATCATTGCAGTCCCTAACACCATCCCAGATCTGTGCCTACCTTCTCTGTGGGGTGCACATTGAAATCTTCTTTGTTTTTCTCTGAGGCATAACTCATGTAGACTAAAATTTGATTCATGTTTTTCCTGGATCTGCAGGGGATTAGTAGAAAGAGGACAAATAAAACAGAGAGGAGATTGCTTGGTATAAATAAAAAAACCATTAGCTAAAAGCAATGGAGTTATCCACCAGCTGAGGATCTTTTCTGTTTTATTTCATCTTTGGCTCAGAGCATTCAGATTGTGATTTTGTTTACCTGTGTTTAAATAGGGTCATCTCCACTGCATTTTTAAACATTTGTTTCATTTGAAAACTAAAGGACCTCAAGATAGGGGCTTTTGTTAATTTTCTGTAAGTCCTTTTAGATGAAATGGCTTCAAGATTTGATTCCTTTCCACTCTTCAGTATAAATTAAGTGGTTCAATCTGAAATATTGGATGTATTTCTTTCAGAGTAAACATTTTGTTTATTCCTTTCAAAATAAAACATTTATCTATGGAAAAGATAAAAAGATTACTTTGTACTGATATGGCTACAGTGTAATCATAATTGAGGTAATTCCTAGACTCTTCATAAGGCATGGTATTTTTCTGCCTGGAAGGTTTCATATAAATACAGTGTCATTGCCTGTAAAATCAAGTCTCCCCAGTCTAACCTAGTTCAGTTCAGTCAGGAGCCAGGGGAACATGCATTACAGGAAATCTTCCAAACTTGGAGCTGTTAGTTATGAAATAAGTGAAAGGTACAGGGAAACACTTTAGGTGAAATGTTTTGCTGCAGAATAATAGACTCTTGGTTCAGTTGAGAATCTAGGACTACAGATTATAAATGGTTTTATCAAGTGAGAAACTATAAGGTTTGTTTATTATTTTTACAATGATATTGTAACATACCTTGGTGCAATATTGATAACAAAATTTTATCTCAGATATTGTCATTATTGTTCTCTTCTGTTGACACAATTTTTTTGTTAAAGTTGAATCAACTGTTTTTCAGGAATTTGGCTATAAAAATGTGGTTCAGGCTAGGAATCTGCAGTGTGTAGGAGGCATTAGGGACATGTATGTACTAAGCATTTATGTGTCCATGGTGAGATGAAAGGGTACTGAAGTTATTTAGAATGTTATGCTCAAGAATGATGTTTAATTCTTGCTTGCTCAATTTCTAATTAATGTTTTAGGATTATTAAAGAAGTAAATTTCAGTACAAGATTCACGTACACTTCAGTGTGTAACATGACATCTGAAATACACTCAGACATTTCATCTGCACTGTACAGGTTTGAGGAGAAAACCCCATAAGTGTATTAGCTCAATGGGTCATAAATATATTCTTGTGCTAATGCCTTACATGTGTGTTGATGAAGCACCTGTGTGTACTGAGTTTCAGGACAAAATATCTAAAATCATACCACTACAGAACATGAAACAAAACCCTTCTTCTAGAAAGTAAGTTCAATTATTTCTGAGCCTTTGAGAGAGCTTGCCTGACTTGTATTTGACTTTCTGTATATCTTCTTGAACAACAACTGGAAGCATAAAACACAATACCTTCTCTCCTGAGATTTTCAGCCCAAATTTACTTACTTCAGAATATAACAGGGCTCTGACTTGATTTTTAAGATGAATAATAGTTTAGATGAGCAAACATATTTTTGTGTTTTACAGACTGAATTTTACCTTAGTTTAGGGCTATAAACATATTTATTAATACAGAATATGGACAGAATTAAAGTGGTGATTGCACAAATGTCTCAGGAATCAGTGATTCTAGGCATACCAATGGATTTAGAGTAGCTTTTTAATATTTCGGCTCTGATTTAAAAATGATACACAAAGGAACAGTTATATATAAATTTTAAATTTTCTCTATGCTGCACAGTCATATTTTTAAGTTAATGGTGGTTTAAAAACACTATGCAAAGCTGCAGACCTTTTGGATTTACTCCTTGGAAATCTTCAGTTATTGAATTGAGGTGGCAGTGAATGGCTCAGCATTTTATTTTTTATGGTCAGTGAATGAAGTCTGATGAAACTTTGCAAACAGGAGTACATAACAAGAGAGTGCAGAGTGACTATCAGCACTAGAGCCATAGCTTGAATGCTGTCCTGTGCTTGCATAAAAGCAACATTTGCAAGTGCTGCCGGTGGCTACAGAGGAACTTCTAATCCCAATTGAAGTTCATTTCAGAACCTTGCAGTAGGATAACGAAGTAACCTTCTAGCAAAAGAGCTAATCCCCTTTGGGACAATAAAATGTAAACAAGGAATTGCTTTTAAAAATTATGATTGAAGCCTGTAATGTTTTAATGACTTGGCAGCTAGAACAGTATTGCTTTACAAATAGAAACCAATACCAATGTGTCTCTTGGGCTGGGAAGTAAATATATAATCAGTCAGATTAAGCCATTTGCTTTTGATACAGGTCTCAAGGCTGCATAATAAGGTATTCTTAGACTCAAGCTGCAGCAGGAACCGATGAAGCAATTTGTTGGGTCACTTTGCCATAGAGTTACTGAGCAGACAGGATGTCCTCCATGTAGAAAAAGCCATTATTTTCTCTACCTCACCAGCTACTTCAGATACTTCACTGGCTGAAAAAGTATTAGGAATTGAGCAGAGGCATATTAAACTGAGGCACACACTAGAGTGAAGGATAGTACTGCTGAATTCCCTATTCCTGCTATAAGAGACACATAAATTGGGTGATTCTATAAAATTTGAGATTGCTTCCTATAAAATACACATGAGCAAATAAGAATACTCTTCTGTGGAGCAGACTAACAAATCACATTACTTCATGCACATGCCTGTTGATTTCACCAGTGGAGTTAATTTTAGGTCCTGTGACTGGATGATGAGGGAAGAGAGGAAGAATTCCAGCCGGCTGCAGAGGGAAGCGTTTATGCAGGGCATCAAGTACCAAAATCTCTCATCCTGGATTTGAATCAGACATGTCTTGCACCAAGGTAGGAGCTGTAGTTTGGTGGGTTTCTAAGGACAATATAGCTCAGGAAAGGACATTAGGATAGGAGGGAAGGCGAAACACAGAAAAGCTAGATTAGCATGTGTATTAAAGGAGAAGAAGTTAATTCTCTGGGGGTATGTCCTGTGGCAAATTTGTATAGCACGGAAGATGAATGAACCAACCTTTCAGAAGCCTGACAGAGACCTTAAGGAATTACCCAAAATACTTCACAGAATGATTTCTCTCTTCTACAGTCTTTCATGCTTTTCATAAAATTCCTTAGCAGCAACATCAGAGCAAGACCTACCAAGTTGATGTGGTTAAAGTATGCTTATTTCTGAATCATGTGTATATGAATAATATGGCACGATGTCTGGTCACCTTTGATGCCTCAGCTCAGCAAGTCAGTGCACGCTTAGAGCTGGCTTGCTTGGAGGCAGCCCTTAGCAGGAGTTCAGAGCAGGGCTTAGACCTATGCTGCAGGCTGTGAGATCTTTTGACCATTCTACTCCACCAATTACCTGATTTTTGAACTCATAAATATAAAAATGATATAGAAATACATGGATTATATACACCATGCAGATATACAAAGAGTTAATCCTTCACTCTGAAATTCTAGAGGATGTATCTGCAAAAGGATGGGTATTTCAAATTTTCTGTCACAGTGGGCTTTAGAAAGCAGCAAAACAAATGGAGAATGTACTGCATACAGGATAATCTGGAGCTCTGCTTCGTGGAAATACTGAGCATAACCTGAGCAATTAGTTATTATTAAACTCCTGTCCAGTCTAATAATCAGGTTTGGAACAGAAAAATACATGAAAGAGAACTGCTGCATTTGGGAGGTAAAAAGGCAACAGAGCAGCAGACAACCTTCATTTTTCAGAATGCTGTAGAGAGTAATGCTAAAACAATCTTCTATATTAGTGACTTTGGAATAATTGCTTTTAAAGTCAAGTCACATACATTTTTAATGCATGAAATAAGATGGGAATCTGTGACCTACTTCCAGAAGTTACTTAGATGTAATTTATACTAAGGAAATACAAGTTACATGCAGAATTGTAGGACTTATGATTTGCATCAAGTGGGTAAAATTCCTTAGAGGCTCACTTTCATCATTAGGAGGGTATGAGTGAGTCCACTTCCATATGAGCATAGCTGCCTTTCCAGCTGGGAGGTGTTGCAGTTGCTGATGTAGTTATGGTGCTATAGATAAAGAAGAATAAAGTTATAACATAGGCATAAGGTCCTACTTTCACCCAATGGAAGGATTCAATCACCCTCAGTCAACCCATTTGAACTGTGACACCTTATTTTTAAAGAGTAATTTAGCTCTTAAATGAGCTGAAACATCCTGATAGTTCCCATGATGTTCAGATATGTTGGACATCTAACAGAGACACTACAGGTAAATGCCTGAACCAAGATGGATTGTATCCAGACCCTCTTCACAGTTATCTCCAGCCCTAGCATTTCTGTGTAGGTTTGCTAACTTCCTGGTTAACATTTCTCCATAACCAGCTTCTGCTTATCCTGGACCACCCTACCAGGCTACAGAAAGACAGAGATATTGTATAAATAGTTGACACAGAAGGTAAGTGACACAGAGTCCCCTTAGAGTATGCAAATATTTGACTTCTCTTACATTCATCTTGCTGCAACTGACACCAGCTACCCATTCCTTGCATTCCTTGTATCCCCAGTGATTCATTTCTGTTACGATAGACTTTCAAGGATTTCTACAAAAGGTGAATTTTTAGAAATTGACTTGCATTAAAAGGAAATTTAGTCTTAATACATTTACCATGTCCTCAGTGGTTATACATAGTGGAACTTAAAGCCCAGTTTGGTCCACCTCAGCTGCTTGCATACCCAGCACTTAGAAACTTGGAATTATGTGGGATAAAACTTTTGTACTGAAGAAGCCATTTGTTTCATTTTATTTAAGGTGGTGATCTCATAAAGGTTGCTAAAAGCTTTTCCACTTGAGGAAACTGACTAATAGATTAATAGTCTGTTATTTTTAATAAAGCTATTGTTTAATAAAATCAGTTTAATCTGGAATCATATCCACATGAGTAGGTAAACTGGGATAGTTAACAGAAGAAAGGAGAATACATTATTCTGTTAAATTACACTGTCATAATGTCAATCAGTTTCCCTAAGCAGACATACTCTAATGGCCTGATTCTATGAGATTGGAAATGTATCCTGCAAATCTTATTTGCAGCAGTTCATATGGCTTTTTTTTAAAATCGTTTTTCTAATTGTTTACTTTGCTGCCTGCCAGATGATAGACATTTTTAGACATGGACAGTAATGTTCTGTGCCTACACATTTAATTTTTCCAGATAATAAAATACTGTAGAAAAATTACGCTATCCAGACCTAAATTTTGAAAGCAGAATTCAGTTTAGTTAAACTGTCAACCCTTCTAGATGTGGCGTGATAATGGATGAGAAAGCATGGTCTGAAATTAGGAAGAATTTTAGTGACGGAAGTGATGGCAATGAATTACAGATCACTTTAGAAAGGCATGAAAAATCTTCATTTTCCTCTTATAATTAGCTGAGCATGTGTTCTTCTGTTCTGACTGTTGCTGGATTTTTTCCCATTAAGAGGGAAAAGGAGCATCTGCCTCAGTTCCTTATTAACCACAAGTCCAGAGGACATGTTGGTGGGAAGGCAGCCACATTCACAGATTTGTTGGACCTGATAGTTTCCTCTTGGTACCTCTTGCATCAGCTGGAGGAGATCAGAGGCACTGAGAGATGCTGGCATTTGAAGCCATCTTTGTTCAGTCTTGAAAAGCTAATGTCAAAATTTTTGGGAGATGTAGTCTTCTTATCCCAAATGGTTGAGACTTACTATCTTCTGTCAAATGCAGCTGGAATCGCCCAAAATTTCAAAAGCTGTGGGAGGAATATGAGAAGGATGGGGTCTGACAGATGGGCAGAGTGACAGATAAGCACCCACACACAACCTTTGTGCTTTCTTTTCACCTGAAAGCAGGATAATGAGTGTACTCCCCTGCTGATCGGGGATGGGGAGGAGGCATTTGATGAGGTTAGGGTGACTCTACATAATGTTTGAAAGTCTTCAAGAGGAATAATGCTTTCTTCATTGCAGTGATGTCATTCACTGAACAACAGTGCTGGCTCAGACCCGTGTTACCTTCTGCCTCCTCTCCTGCCGCCAGAAGCGGTGAGCAAGAGGTGCTTCAGGCTCTCAGGGAAGGCAGGTGTTAAATGCCAAACTTTATGGGCACATTTAACAAGTTCTGACACAAAATTTTTTGTTTCTCCTGGAGTTTTTGCTAAAACTAATTACTGGCACCATGAATGTCCCTTTTATTCATGTTCATATCTTGCCTGTCTCCAGGTCTTGGCTAATAAACTGTTGGCTTCTCAGCAGAAGACCTCTCAAATCTCTCTCTGAGATGGATTTTCAGGCTGTTTCTTGTCTCTGGAGTATCTGCTCAGCCTCCATGAAAAAATAATTATAGTAAAGTTAATTGGGTTACTAGAGATTTATACACTGGTGTAGAAAATACAATCGCCTTTTGTTTCCCAGATTTCATTTTTTGTATTGCAATGGGGGATGATCTTGAATCTTAGTCAGTGATCCAGAGCACATTTGTTCTGTCTCTGGTTGTGCTTGTGTTAGGTGATTTTCCTTAAAATAAATATTATTGTGCTATCAAAACAGAGTAAATTCAACAAAATTTGGAATGATATATGAAAAAAAGTCACAATCAGTAAAAAAAATAAGTAGCATTGGAGTCACTAGTAGAAGCTTTATTTGTCACTCTATGTATCAAAGCATCTCTGTAAGTTGCTGTGATCCCCTAGGTCCTGGTAGCTGGTTAGTATTTGGAATCACAGAGAATATGTTTGTCCAGAGTTTTGTGTTCCGCACCCCTCCTCCCTCTCCCTTTTGTATTAGCCTTCTTTATTGGGACCTATTCTATGCCTAAGAATTTAAGGTTTTTTTTCCAGAACTCCTAAGTCTGTGATGTGTAGAACATTCACAGTTTCTATAGAGTCTGATGGGAACTGAAGGTCTCTTCAGGTCAGCAACTCTACCATGGGTTTATATCCTCTATTTCCTTTTTTCATCGCCCAACAGCAGTGAAGTGACTGCAGGTTGGGTGTTGCAGGCAATACAATGTCTCCAGAAACTTCTGAAAGCACAAGAGTAAACATGAGAGCTTCTGGGCATGTTCCAAGATTGAAAAACAAACCCTTCTGCATCTCCTCAATTTCCTTCTGTTTGTAGACATGAAGACTGTCAACAGCACTTGCTTCACTCAGGGGACCATATGCATTGCAATATGGCCTTTAATTACTCTGTTGTAAACTATTCATCGCGTAATATGGAATAGTATCCATATTGCTCTGCAACCTCAGATCACTGTTTGCTGCTCTGCATGTGCCAGGCAAACACAGGCCTGGAGCCCCTTGTGAAAGAAGTATGTAACAAAATCCATAGTAATATGTAATTAAATATTTTCACATGTTTAGATGTTGTCTGTAGTCCATATTAATTTTCAGCTAAAAAAAGGCTCACTGTTACAAGGCTGCTGTTTGCAGTGTGTTTTTCTACCTACAAATTCAGTACAGCTTTGGTGTGTGTAATTGGTCTTGGAGGACAGATCCTCATTGAGCTCTCAAGAGCTGCAGCAGGTACTTTGTGATCAGAGAAAGGTTCTGGGGAAGAGTGGTGAATATGAATACATTTTTCAATCACGATGAACATATACCTTGTTGCAGGTTTATGTTGAGAAACTGCGAATATTAGCTTAAGGTTGACTCCTGGAATTCCTAATGATTGAAATTTCTATTAGTCTGTTGATCTTAGTGGTGTTGTTTGAAACACAGGCCTTAATTCTTCCATCTGGATGTGCTTACACTTACCTAATTATGTATAATGCTGCACAGCTCAAACCTTACACTGTAACAGGCATTTTCTTTTTCTTTCTTCTTTTTTTTTTTTCTCTCTCTGCTCTGTGAGTTAAGAAAGGGCACAGTTAAAACATTTGAGAATCAAATGCATGACCTAAGATGTCACGTGCAGAGTGTGAAGCCATTGCAGCATGTAATTTTAGGGATGAAAATGGGTATTGATAAAAGTAAATGATGATGAGTCTGCAGTCCCAAAGGATACCACTGTAATGTAATCTGCTAGAGATTAAAGCAAGAGGGGAAGGGTCTCTGCTGCCTGCCATACTGCACTAACAACAAACACAGCACATTTTAAAATGATTAATGGTGAGAAGATAAAAAAAAAATTAATTTTAACAGATGTGAATGAACAGTATTTAATAGGAAGAAGACTGTGCAGGATGTCTGATATTTATTTTTGTCTACTCAGGGGCACAAAAAAAGATGTGTATAAATTATTCCTGACATCTTGATTCTCAATAGAATTCTGTTGCATATAGAAATGCTATGCAATATCTTTGGTTTACTATAAGCTATGTGACCTCTGCATGTGGTTATGAAATAAAGTCTTGATAAATGCTTTACTCTAAGCAGAAAACAGTGTTGTCAGCCTGGAAATGTGAATTGCTGTGCTTCAGCTAGCACTAAGTCTTAGGCTCTGTTCAGTCATTTTGAGGTGAGGGATGTAATGACAAAAATGCAGGCTTAAAGAGATGCTTTTATCAAACTTAGGAGTAAGCCACTGGAAATTGTGTGAACAGCTGAGGATAAAGAAAGAAAGGCAGGGAGGGGGTGGTCATAACTTTGTCTTTCCCTCAAAACCTTTGTGCTGGTATGGAAAAGGTTTAGAAGTGGTGTCCCAAGAGAAAAGACTGTTAAATATAAAAACTAAAAGCATCAGGATTCCTCTATACATGGACACAATAAGGAAAGCTGCAAATGAATTGTGGTGTGAAAAAGGAGAAAAAAACCAAGGACAAAACAGATCCCTAGCGGCATAAGTCAACACAATCCTGTGTAAATCAGTGAGTAAGTACTAAAGGAATAAATTTAGGGAGGAAGGTGCCTGAGTTGCCCAGCATGCACACAGAATCATGGCGCAGGGAAGATGCTGCATGTCCTGAGGGTGTGGGCGTAGATTTAGAAAGAGGGGACAGAACCAAACAAAAGCAGTTAACATGATGAAATACTCTCTGTCCCCTGTCCTATGTGTACAAGACCCTCACTGCTAGATCTTAAGAGCAGACCTGGATAAAGTGCTGTGGGCTGGAGTCCAGCCTGTTGACTGCACAGAGACAGGTATTACTCAGTGGGAATCTGACACTGAATAGTTAAATTTTAGATGCTTCACTCTCACCACCCTCCATGATTCCTACAGAAGGAAGCTTTACTTTTCTTGGCTTGAGTATCTCTTGCCAACTGACTTCTTTATGAATGAAATCTACTTGCAATAAATATCCCACTCACAATAAATATGCAATCCTTGTCTAACAACTGCCATGCTCTGTGTGAAGACATGGCACTTCATGAAATAAAAATAATAGTGTGTTCAGATGTATTATTAAGAGAGGAAGTTGCTGTGAGTAGTAGTATATTTTGAGTAGCAAAAGCAGGAGGAGATTGAGATGAGGACCAAGGGAGTCCTGGGCTGGGGTCCCGGGGAGGAGAAGTCCCGGGGGGGGGCTATTGAAAATGCGTTTCCTTACTACAGAACAGATTCCTGGGAAGAAGCAGCTAAGGAGGAGGATATTCTGTGTTTTTTCCCACTGTTTGATTACTAAACCTTCAGCATTTTCTAATGTAGACAGAGCCCCAGGTTGTCATCCTTGCCATCTCAAAGATCAAGCCCAGCTTCCACTACAGTCTCGCCACCACAACTCTTACACAAGCTCCTCTCAAACTCTGGCTACTCTTTTCATTCCAGAACTACCCTCTTTTCCTTAATAATCTATTTCAGAGCATCTTCATCTTATCTCCTCCTGATCCTCCCCAGTTCTCCATGGTGCTCCCATTCCACGCAAACACCCTCCTACTGAAGCCCTTTTGTCCATCTTTCCTCAGTCCCTAGTCACAGCCTTCTCACCTCAGGCACTCCATCACTGCCCATTCTGTTAACTGTATCAGTTTTAGTGGCTGGTACTTCCTGTTGCCATGTCTGTAGCTGATTTTGTGTTTTTATGGGGAAAAGAGAGAAGGAAGGACTTAAATTCCCTCTGTCCCTCCAACCTAGGAGCAAAAAAAAGGGTCCATACCCAAGAGACCCCGGGGTTATATTAGGGAAGAGTAGACATATGGTAATACCAGATTCAGCTGTGAAGTCCCCAGGACTTGGCAAAGCGCGTTGAAACCCCAGAGCAAAACAGCTGTTGGAGAGAGAAGGGTGAGAGCAGGGAGGTAACTGATGTGGGACAACCTTCTTACACACTTCTCATCTCTCCCTGTTAGCAGCTGAACTGCTAGAATGAATCACAGTCCTGTTACCAAATTGTTAAGAGTGTAAATCTGTTAACGTATTTGGCTTGCTTATTTTTAATGGCATTTTTCTGGAAAGAGAATTCTTAGAGACTCAATGAAAGACAGCACTCATCCAAAGGAATGCCCCATAACACACCATTTCATTTGCTGATGCAGTCTTACAAAGTTCATTTAAGTTCCAAAAGAAGCCATTTTTTTTTGCCTTGTCTTCTACTCTATCACAGGGCCAAGCCCTGGGAACATATTCAATGAAGTCAATTTATTGCATGAAAATCAGTCTCAGTTGTTCCTTAGTTGTCCCTGGGAAGGAAAATAGCTGGGACTAGACTGCAGCTGCCCAGAAGTACATAGCAGGCCAGCTCATACTGGTAGGCTGTAAGTCAACCTCAGTCTAGATATAAAAAAAATTGATCAATATTTAGGTTTTTATTTCCTGTGGTTTAGCTCTTCAGTCTTTGGACTGTCTCAGCCACTTCAGCCTACAGTCTGGCTGGATCTGTACTGTCCCAGCACTAATAGGACCTGGAGAGCATGATTGTATTGGTTTCAGATCTAGGCTGATAACGTTTGCACAGCCTGACACTTAGTTATACATACTTCCCAAAGCCATTTTGATGCAGGTTTGAAGACCTCTCTGTGCCAAGTTTCCTGGTTTGGGTGCTCCTGAGGAATAATAGAAATGCTCTAAGTTGAGTTCTGGGACAAGGCATACCCTATTAGTCATAAAATACATTTGCACAGCAGAGTATTGTAAAACTCTCTGAGAACAGCAAGTAACAGGCAATCTCTACTAGCCTGGGGTCAGAAAGAAACTTCCTCTCAAGGGTATGACATTCCATGTTTGTCTTGCATTTTCTTCTGAAGCAGGTGATGCTACCATTGTTAGAGCAGGATGTCAGATTTGAAAGCCCCAGGGAATGTGTGCTACTTTGTTCTCCTTCTTTCTGCCTCTGAGGCAGTTGGAGGTGGAGTACCCGTTTTTCACTCTCTCCTAGAGTCCAGGAAAGGTCTATATTACATAGAATACTGCTTTTCACTGTAGTAGGGTTCCTTATTTCTGTTGCACACCAGTCTTGAATTCTTGTGAAAAGTGTTATAAGGGTTGGTCATGCAAGTTGACCACCTAAATAGAGAGACTTTAAGGATACATGTCATTACAACACTTGTGTATTGCAGCGTGCAGGGAAGAGCAACCACACACATGAAGGAGTGGTTGAGACAAAGAATATTTGGAGAAGGGGGGAAATTGGTTTAGTAGGAAGAGGAAAAGCACAGTGGTCTCCCAGCTGGGAAGGGCAGGCAGCAGGGAGGAAGGACTGCACTTCTGCGCAGGTTTGACTTGCAGGCTTTCATCTTCACACGTTTGTACACGTGGATAGTGTTCCTGCTGAATACATGAACCTCTCACCTGCCGGAACTTGTGTGGCCATCCTCAGAGAGACCAGGGCTGAGGTGCTGTGTGCCATGTCACTGAGGTCCTGCACAGAACGAGGCCATCAGACCTGAGGCCACACACAGATTTTGTCCAGAATTCCCTCCAGAGTGCAAACCTGCATTACTGAGCCTTAATTCTGTTTTCACTTATCAACTCCAGCTGTTTCAGCCTCCAGTGCTAGCTCTTTTATTAGTAACAGCTGCACCAAATTTTAGAGGCAATGTGCTTGTTAATTTTGCCTGAAGCAGATTCTGAAAGGCTTTAAATGTCTCAAAAGTATTTATGTGCATTTAATATTTGTGTTACCATTTAACAGCAAAAGTGAAGAGCAGAATTAAACACAGAGAAATAAGAAAATATTATTAAGTAAGTGGGCTACCTTTAGCTTTTATCTTTCTGCTACCATATTTGTTTTGGGGTTTATGAACATGATAAATTTCAGGGACTAAGTGGAGTCTATTCACTCTATTAAGGTTCATTTTCTTTTAATACTCTAATCCCCTCAGGATGCCGTTTCCCATAATTGTTTTTTGAATGATCCTCCAGTGTTTAAGCTTCAGTCTCTGACTCATAAGCTATTCTGCATACACTTGTGGCTCTGTGCAAAGAAAAATGGGACAGATGACATCTGTTTCAAATTTGTTTTTCTTTACTTTGCAATTATGCCCCTTGTACTTTTATCTGTCTCCCAGCAAAAAATAGTCAGTGTATTTGGCATTAACTATACGTTTAAGATTTTATATACCAAAATTAAATCTCATCAGACTGTGTTTTTATAGTCTATAAATTCAAATTTTATGGTCTCTTCTCATATGTTTTTGTCCTTGGATGAGTAATACTGCCCTTATTCTGAACTTTGCAAACATTACAAACATTAGGCAGGCCCATGAAGTTGTGTTGGCCAGAACGATAGATAACATTGAAGGGAGAGTGCAGCCAGACTGTGCTTTTTCCACTCACAACTGGTTTTGACTTGTGGCTCAAATTCTACACATACTTTCACATTTATTTCTTTTAAAATTCCTTCTCATTGTTTAGATTAACCTAGTTCACTGCAAAGTATTTATTTTCAAATGTTCAATATTTTTAGACTAATATCTGTTGTTCTCAACATTACAATTTTATTTCATTAGAAGTCTTACTGAAAAGTGACGAAAGACCTTTAAAAACAAATCTTGTTTGTGTTCCTGGTAAAACAGCTTTTTTCTCTGCATTTTCTAAGTGCTTTGTCCAGCCTGATTTGAAAAGTCTCTAAGTTTCTCTGATTTTCTTTAGAAACTATTTTAGTCTTATAGAACTTAATATCAGAAAGGATATTTGTCTGACATTCAATCTGAATTTCCTGTTCTTAAATTCATGTCATTGCTGATATCTGCGTTTTCACATATTGTACTAAAGGATGCCTTACAGCTCTTATCAAGACCCCTTCCTCTTACCCTTTAACAGTACACTTAGCCAAGCTACACATACTCAGCTCTTTTAATTTCCTCACAATTCAGTCCTACTGTGCTGTGAGCATTCCCATTTCTGTTTTCTGAGCTTCCCCTAGACCCCCCTGGATGTGACAAAACACCCCCAGCTGAGTAGAGTGCTTCAGTGCAATAGCACCAGAACCTGTCCTGCAGCTGTGCCAGCTGTCAGCAGCGGAAAAGGCAATGGAGCTGTCACAATTTACACTAGCAGCAGTTTTGCTTACATGCCTAATCTCATGCATCCCAGCTATTGTATTGCAATATGATGTCTTCATTTAAGTACTCTGAAATGGCTCAAGTATTTTCTGTAGTTGTATCTCCCTGCAAATATGTCTTACATGTGATGCGCTATCACGCAAACTTCTGTTATAGCTTTGACACTTCCCACATTGCTCACTTACATAGACTATTTAATGTATAAGATTAAGTTCCTCTCAGCAGTCATACAAGAGCATGTGTTTATTTTAATGTATCTACTTGTGGGATTTTTCAAGTGTATTTCTATGATTTCCAGATCTGTTCTGTGTTACTTCTTTACCACAACCCATTTTTGCTGCACTTTAAAAGCAAGTTTTTACTACACAATTATATGCTTTACTACATATATTAAGTATATATCACATTTATACTTTACGTTTATATATAATGCTGTGTCTCAGCCTTTACATTTCCTTAACCTACATTTCTTTCCTTTTCAATAACAAATGAAAACATCAATATGTGCAGAATTTTATCAAAATGGTACTTCATCTAGTTAGTCACTATTGGTTTTATCCCTGGTTTGCATTTTTTCTTCTCAAAAGTTTTAGCTTACAGTAGTGTTTTTATTCAGGCTGCTGATTTTCATCCAGGTAAGCCTTAGTGAGACATAGTATTTTCAGTATGCAAATATAGAATGCAGACTTTGAATTCACATGAGACCATTTTTCTTAAGCAACTTTTGAACAAAAAATCCTGTGCTCTGGTTTTGTTCTCAGGTTGTTTCCACTGAAAAAGAGGAAGAGGGAGGAAGTGGAATGTAAAACACAGCGGTAGGTTCTGGGACATTGCTTCTGCATCCACACACCTTAGTCTTGAATTGTTCAATTTGCTGAGTCTATGGGGATGTCTCCAGCCTCTGGATATATAATTTTCTCCTGGTTGCTCTCAGCTGACGAATTTCTCTGGTGGGAGGCATATGAAACCTGATAGACTGAATGACCTTAATGGGAAACTTCTGCTGCCTAGAGACTGCTCCTGGGCTTTCCAGCAACTGCAGTGGCATGCTTCAGCTGAGCTCTCTATGCCTTTCTCTGCAAAAGTGCAGGATCCAACCAAAGCTTATGTCTCAGCATCCCTGAGACTTTTTCTTTATTACACTAGAGAAAATCAATTGTTGTAGCATAAAAATGTGGGTCATGAATATATGTCCTCTTTCCTTCTCCTTGAAATGACAAACTTAGATTATTAATCTCCATGCTATATATTTTCAGCTTTGGCTTCCAAACACAGAATGTCAGAGAAAGTAGTACATATATTCTTTAAACTAAGTGGCATGAGGCAGCAGTCAGATAAATAACTTCCATGTTCAGACCTCTAAGTAATAATAACAGTATTACAGTAAGAGATATGTGAGCTCATGTGGATTAAGCTATAGTGAGTAAACACAGAGCAACTGCTGGGAAAGCTTTGTGAATAATGGAAAGAGCTTGCCTAGGCAGCTCTACAAAGTGAATAGCAGCCCTTTGAGGAGTGTATGATATCTTTGTTATGGAGGGCTGTGGGTGAACATAGATTAAAAAAAATCAGAGTACACCTAAGTGACAGGGAAAGGTGGTTTGCAAGCACTATGCTGAAGGCTAACTAGTGAAAGAAGACCAGAGAGCTGAAAGAACCCTTTCCTCATCAAAAGGCAGTGCTCAAGGAAGGAAAACAGCTGTTTAGGGGAAGGGAGAACAGTATCACTGGTGATCAATTGTCTTTACCAAAGAGAAGGCAGCCTTCACATGGTGAGGTGTTTAGTATATGATGGGAGAACAGCTGGTGGGTGAAAACACCTCACAGATATCTGGCATTTTATCCCATCTGCTCTATAGCTTAAAAAAACTCTACCCTTTGACTGTTGTTCAGATATGCAGGGAACTTGAAACTCAAGTCCACTCAGGAATTTTCAGGATACTCCTTCAAAATTCAATGAGAGCATAAAAGTTTATTTTCAGAAGCAGCTTCTCCAAGACCCTAATGGGATTAAATGCTTGATTCCTATCAACTTTTAATGTGAATTAGGCATCTGAATTCCTTTTATAACTTTGAAAATCTACTTGTTAATCTTTGCAGTTTACAACTTGCCCTCTGAGACTGCTCTCTCTTAAAATAAATAAACTCTCATCCTCCTGGGAGTTTGAAGGGTGGTACATCTTGCAAAATCCTCCCAGGAATGTAATATATGTGGTTAGGGAGAATTCTTGTTCATTATTTTGCTCCGGATCTCTTATGCAGTTTCATGCATAAATCAGAAAGCCTGAGCATCCACTAGTTCAACTGCTAACTAAAAGTGCAGAGCAAAGTACCTCAGTCTTGTGGTACACTGTGGTAAGAACAAAGCTAAATCACTGTGGTGATATTTGATACATGATTAGCAAAGTCTGATGTCATTTAATGTTACTACCCAGATAGAAAATCTCCACCTAGTCCCACAAACAGGACACCTGCTTGTGACTCCTTCTTAAAGAGTAGCTAAGCAGAGAGATGCCCTTGCCCAAAGGTCACATATTATTAATAACCCCGCTTCCATTGCATCTTTCCAGACCCACAAAGCCACAAACACCTCTATAGTTTTGAAATAAGCTGCAGTATTTTAGCTAACGCCCCAAGAGTATCATCTACAAACATCTTTTATGCTTCAATAATTCATGTTGTTTTATGTTCTCCAAGGTATATTACTCATGACTTGATTAGTGGCCATATCACATCCTGAGCTACCATCACCCTTCACTAAACCATAAACAGATGTGTGTGCTCCACACCCACTTAATAGAGACTTCTCTGTTTACGTTACAAATAAGAGCAAGAGCAGGTGTGTGGAAGAGAGGCAGTGTATGGAAGCAGAGCAAGGAACATGGAAGCATCAAGGGAGAAAAACAGCCAGGAAAGTAAATGCGTATTCCCTGTGTCAATCAAATGCCAGCAGAGCCAAAAGGTAATTCAAACTGCTAAACTTTGTGTTATCTTCAAAGCTGGTGAAGCACGCTTGCGTAGATAATCTATGAAGTTCGGGTGGTAACAAAAATTGGTGAAGCTAAAAATGTTCCAGATTCAGTGAAAGAGATGCAATCTAATTGTCCTCGAATTTGGCAAACCTGAACACAGCCAGACCAACTTTGAGATGAGATTAAGGGTGTCATTTTATGAAACATAATGAAACTGATAACTGAACAGTAAGAGCAGGTGTATCTTAGAGGGAAAGAGCAGTGTCCTTTCCCAAATCTCAATGAGAATTTCAGCAAGAAATTAACCCAAGTCCTCACATTTTACTTAAAAGCAAACATTTATATTACTCTCTTTCTGAATTTAGAATCAGAAAATATTTTACTGAGACTGGGATTGTATCGGTCATTTAGACTTACGCAGGCTTTGTGAGAGAAGGTAACTTTAGAGGCAGTTCTCTTGCTGGTAGACCAGAACTGTCAGACTCTCATATCCCAGAGTTTTTGTTGGCACCTGAGAAGTGAGTGTTTCAGTGGAAGCCAAATTTAGATTTGTAAGTTGCTTTGATTTCCATGGAAATCTAGAATAAATTGATTTTGCACAATTTTGCATAAAGATTTAGCAAGATTCTTTAGCTGTGATTATTCTTCTGGATGTAATATCAAGGAAAATAACTTAGCAAACACTCACCAAATTATACCATTATTTCTGTTTCTGATTAGTTTGTCCAGAACAAAGGCGAGGTTCTCTTTGCATACTTCTGAAGTTATGAATCTGTCTGAACAGTCAGCGCTGTTTTGTTTTCAAGTGTGTGACTGAGTCCTTGGTGTGATGGTTTGTCTTGTCTGTCTCCCAGCCTACCAATCAGAGCAAATATCCTCAGAAGAAGATATTTGGCATATTTAGCCAGCTATATTTAACACAACTGTAACACTTGCAAGCCTTTTCATTATTTATTAAATAATTATTCCTATGTCACCACTCATACATTAAAGGCTGGTTTTAGCAAACCAAATAAAAAAATTATGGCAATATGCAGAATAGTTTAGAAGCACAGCAATTGAATAAAGAAGCATAGTTAATCTTACAGGTAGTGAAGATTCTCATTTGAAGTGTATGTATGTATGCTGATCTATTTAATGGTGAACCAGAACAAAAAATTAGAACAATTCTTAAATCTTTGCATTGATGGCAGAAAATGTTGATAAGTTCCATTTCAAAACACCTGAAAATTCAAGCAGGTTGATTAGACTATCTCTGGAAACCTATTAGGCTTCTCTGGAAAAAAAGCTTAAAAAAAATGAGTAGATGTTTTACAGTGCGAATTAGTTTTTTTTTCTGGACAGCTTGACTGTGCTTATATGCAGCACAGTGCCAAGATACTTGAGTTAGCTTTGAACTTTTAATCTGGGGCACTGCAAGTTGTGTAGGTACTTCAGAACTCAGATTTGCATGGTTTTCTCAACAATCTGGCTACCTTGCAAGGTGTGCTCACATCAGTGCTGCTTCGGGCAGTACAATAACTCTATGTGTGCTGGGTGGAAAAGTATCCTTCTATTCCTGCATAGCTTGAGTTGGTGAGATGAGTTTACTTATCCTTATGAAACAGCACTGGTATGGTAATATTTCTGAAATGGATGTGGTGTTCTTAGTGGTAACTGGTTTCCACTGTTGAAGCAACAATTGCTCTGCATGAGATTTGGAAAATATACAGGGATAACAAGTCCTTTATAGAGTGGTTGCCATTGAAAAATCATCATCTATTAGGAACTACCACAGAGCAAGAAGACTAGGGTGTCTGACTTGCTGGGCTATACCAATAGTGAGTGTAATAGTCACTGTACTGCATGGTTAATTTAATGTAATCTCAAGCACTGAATACATCTGAATAGCTGTAAAGTTGTAGCAAACTTTGCAAAAGTGAAGAAATAGAGGAGAGTGAAGAAATCTTTTGCTGCAGTGGGATACCAAAGGACAATATATGTCAGTGAGACATCTTTCAACTAATTATTCTTACCCTTGCTAGTTCATTTTTGCCCTTCAAGAAAGCTGTTACTGATATGTTTATTTTTGCTTTAAAGGTTGCTAGGAAGTGTTAGGCTGGCATCTCAGAGTGCCTACAGCTGCAGTTAGAACTGAGATTGAAAATCCTTTTGGTCAGAGAAGGGAAGGATCTTTCTTTTGCTCTCTGAGAGCGTGCTGAGTGTATGGTTACTAGCTTACTGCAATTTAGGTTTCATACAACAGCTGGAACCTGATATTGTACTCTCTGCCAATAGCTTTTTTTCATATGGGCCGGAGGCAGGGTTCAGATCACCACAGAGGCTTTATCGTACCTTTCCATTTCCACATTCACAACCTCATTTTACTCCTTAGCAAGGAAGACTATTTTGGATTAGGGTCCCCTGTGAAATATCACTATAGTGTAAGGATGATTGATCTCCTTATATTTATCTTCTGCTAGAAGATAAGTTTCAGCATTAGAATGATTTTGCACTCTTTTTGCACTTGCATTGCAGCCTCCAAGCCTCAAGCTTGGGGTACTGGGTTATACAATGAACAAAAAAAAATAGGCTGATGGGAAGTGGGAATGTACTGAAATCATCAAACATCCATTACTACACAATTTACATGAAATATGTTTTACCAAAATAAAATACTTTCCTCATTAAAACTGTTCTCCTTAAATGAGGCATATATTTTATGGCTCTCTTGCAAACTTTGAAGAAAATGTATATAGGCTATTTGTCTCAGTCTAAGTGCTTTGTTAACTTTTGTATTTCATTGTGTACTAACAGAACCAATAAGGACTATTGCATCTGTGTTTAAGGACAAGCAGAGTAAAAAGATAACTAAATTTTAATCAGAGGACATGTTATAATCTTTTTTACAAAATACCATACACAGCTGGAAAATACTAGAAAACATAGTGTGGAGTACCATAACTACACTGACTGTTAGTAGTTTCCAGCAATGTTTTTCTGTGGAAAATCAACCTGATAGGGTATAAAGCACTGGTCTTTTCTTTAAATTGATTACAGCAAGTCTGGCACAAAAAAGTATGACCCTTAAATGAAATATTGCCTTCTGTAATTCAGAACTCAGCCTTTAATGACTCTTCCATGAGCTGCAAGTAACTTATCAGTGCTTTTTCAGTTTCAGTTTCAAGACTGGTAGTCCAGAGACAGATGTTTCCCTGTACTAAATACGAAATATTCCCTTTTCTGGTGGTCACTTACAGAGACTAGCTGGGCTGCAGTTTTCCTCATTCCCTTCAGCCAACCTACACTTCCATCTAAAATCTTCAGATTTTTTTCAGGTTTGTTTCAGAAACACTGAACCCAGGCATTCTGTTGAAGGAAAAGACCAACAAAATGTGAGACCTTTCACATACTCTGGCAGCAATTTATATTGATAACGGAATAATTCAGCAGGAAATACTATCACAAGCTGATAAGGCACTAATGTATCTACTGATGTCAGTAAGACTGCCTCATAGAAAAATCACAGAATCATTATGGTTGAAAAGGACCTCCAGGGTCATCAAGTCCAACCTTTGTCCTATCATCTCTCTAATCACCTTTGTCCTAGCATCTCTCTAATCACTACACCATATCCTCAAGCGCTGCATCTATTCGTTCTTTAAACACCACCAGGGATGGTGACTCCACCACCTCTCTGGGCAGTCTGTTCCAGTGCCTAACTACGCCCTCAGTGAAAAATTTCTTTCTAATATCTAATCTTAACCTCCCCTGACACAACTTGAGGGCATTTCCCCTCGTCCTATCATTACTAATTTGAGAGAAGAGATCAACACCAGCCTCACTACAACCTCCTTTTAGGTAGTTGTAGAGGGCAATGAGGTCTCCTCTCAGTCTCCTCTTCTCTAGACTAAAC
>VZZY01013868.1:50391-129103 GCA_013400335.1 Eurystomus gularis
CTGGGCACACTGCTGGCTCATGTTCAGCTGGCTGTCAACCAATACCCCCAGGGTTGATCTGCTTGAGGGTAGGAAGGCTCTGCAGCAGGATCTGGACAGGCTGGAGTGATGGGCTGAGGTCAGTTGTATGAGGTTTAACGAAGCCAAGTGCCGGGTCCTGCACTTTGGTCACAACAACCCCCAGCAATGCTACAGGCTTGGGGAAGAGTGGCTGGAGAGCTACCTGGCGGAAAAGGACCTGGGAGTGCTGGTGGACAGCACAGGTGCTTTTTAATTAAAGAAAAAGAATGTATAGCAAAATTATATTCACAACATCTTTGTAGGTGGCTTAGAAACCACACATGCAAATATAATTTTTTTTCCTCTCAGCTATATTGAGTGAATTGAGGGAATATGTCTCATATTATCATTTGAATAGAAGACAGGAGAAAAACTCCCTGAATTTAATACTTTGAGAGATACTATTACATTCTTCAACCCCATTTTCAGGGAGTAAGTCACATAAACAGGTCTTTTATAATGTGATCATGTAGAGTCATAACACTTCTGACCTCAGAGGTCCGCAGGGTACTCATCGATATGTGAACTGCTCTTCTAAGAGTCCATTTATAGCTGATGGAAGGAAATAGGCACCTTTTGGGTGCAATGCCTCTAATCTACTCTATGTATATACTTAGGATAAGATGAATCATGTCTCTACTATACTGACTAGACAGATTTCCATTGAACTCGTAGACAAAGACGTGGTGATTAGCTCATATGGATGTCTGTGTTAGGCAGATGAATGCCATCTCTTAGTGTTCAAAGCTGACCCTGATAATTTCAAACAATGTGCCGAGTACAATAGATAATCATTACTGATACAGGATTAAATTCAAATAATTACCTGAAGGCTTGAAGATATTTATCTAGTTTTCAGTAACTAGAATCAGTCAATATTCTCAATTGTTTCGGTGAGTATATCAGAATCCTTCACACTGAGCACATTATTTAAACATCATTTAAAATATTTGTAACTCTTTCGTGGAGCACTGCAGTACTGTTTAATGACAAATTGCCCTTCTTGTATGTAAAAGTTGTTTGCCCGCACTGTGTGTTTTAGTACCTAATTTCTTTTTCCATTTCTAGACCCTGAGCTGCTGACTGACTTCCTGGCTTGACCTTGGACCCACCTCAGTGCTGGGGATGTGTCTGGCAAATTATGGGCTGTGTCTGACCCTGATCATGCATGCTGGTCCAGTTCTGCTTGTCTCGCTTGTGCCCTATGGCACCTTACCAGTGAGGGCCCTGTCTGGCTGGTGTCCACCTCCCTATGCCTGTGGGACAGGCCCTGCTTGCTGCACCCTGACACACAGGATAGAGAAGAAGTCTTCTTTACAAGTGAAGGTAAGGTTTCTGAAAGGAAAAATTGCTGTATCAATCAGAAATACTGCCTATGTGATTCTCAATGTTCAACAAGAATACAGTGAATGATTTCTTAGATAAGTAAAGGGGTGTATGCTTTATTAAACTCATGCAATATGTGTGCTTTCATTGCTTGGATGACGCTGTCCTCACATCCTGTTTCAGAACCTGCCTGCAGCCCTGTCCTCATCAAGGGCTATATGTTTATCTTGGTTTTCCTCTTTTATAAACTCTCTCATACTCTCTTCCTGAGAGAAGTTCTGTATACCAACTTTCCTTCCTTACTAAGCCTCTGATAAGTCCTCTATTTTCCACTTTTTGGGCACTCCTTCTTGTCTGACTCTCTCTTTTAGGGTATTTCAGGGCCCTGTGCCTCCCTGAGGCAGGAGTTCTGTGTTCTTTTCACAGCCCAGGGTTCATTTGCACTGCCCATTCTTACTGTACCATTACTTCTGTACAAGTCCTCAGATTATTAGGTCACTGGAACAAAATGACGGTATTCTGACTACAAATTGATAGGGGCAATATATAACAAAATATGGTAACATGGCAAACAGATAGATGTAAGTCTTTATCATAGTGAAATTATTTGGAAATAGGCCAATTTCAGAGTTTCGCAATTACTGCACTGAGGCCTGGCTCCCTTCAAAGCACAGATGGCATGTATACCCTGTGCTGGAAGAAGGTGTTCAAAGAATTAATATCTATTTCTAAACCTGCGCATAAACTGTATGTTGGAAACCTGCCTAAAATTAATGCACAAATTCATCTTTCCCCAGGCAGACTTAATTTACATGCTGGCATCTTAGAAGTTTAATTTGCTTCCCCTTTACAGTTAGTATGTTCTCTTGGGGAACATCTCTTCTCTTGTTGACTCTGCTTTGGCTGTGCTTTGTTCCTTCCTAGGTTTAGTTGCTACGAGTTGCCATGAATCATAGCATCATTTAGGTTGGAAAAGACCTTTAAGACCCTCAGGTACAACCATTAACCTAACTCTGCCAAGTCCACTGCTAAACCATGTCCCTAAGCATGGTATCTACATGACTTTTAAACATGTCCAGGGATGGTGATCCAACGCCTCCCCTGGGCCCCCTGTTTCAGTGCTTGATAACCCTTTCAGTGAAGAAATTTTTCCTAATATTCAACCTAAACGTAGGAGAAAAGACTGGTACCCACCTGTCTAAAGGCGTTTAAAAAAAACGTTTTGAGTAAAAAACTCAAAGCAGGAGTTTGACATCTCTCTGGACTGGGGGAATTGAGTCACAGAACACATTTTAACTACTGAATTGCTATGCCAACCTGAAGAAGTGTTATTAACTAGTGCACACGAGTACCTATTTTCTACTAATCTTTTCAATGTATCATGGTCCATACATTTTGAGACTTTAATTGAAAAAAAACCCCACGTATTACATTTAGTTATTTTTTTTTATGTGGGCTTCTCTCTCCCACAAATCAGTCTGGGATGCAGTTCCTCCCCCATGGTCACCTCAGCAAGCCTTAGTTCCTTGTATGCATTTCTGTCCCTTGCAGCAGTGGTAGTGGTAACCAAAGCACAGAAGTCAGCATGGGGTAAAACAGAAGGAATATATTCCAGCTCAGTAGGAGCTGGACTCTGAAGCTCTCCTACATCTGAGCTCAGCAGGCTTCGGAAGTCACTGGCTGTATTGCAGTACCCAAAATCAGGAAGTGAGCCTAGATTTGTGTTTTAGTTTAGATAAGAATGAACTTCTGAAATTAGTCTCCTACTGAGCCCTCGAAGTGTTCCACAGAAACTTAGCTTCCTGTAGGCTATGAGATGGTGCAGCTGTGAGTGCAGTGGCCCAATCTGTTCTGAGATGATTGAAGGCTGGATGATCAGTCGATGCATGAAGGCAAGATTTTGTCCCCTTCTGGGCATTGTGGCTTCTGTAAACTCAGGCTTTTCACAGAAGAAGTCACACTGGGTTCCAGCAAACATTTCTAATGGAGTCTTTATAACTTGAAAGCTGTTATGTGTCTGTCTTCAAGCAAACAAGTGAGCACACAGACTAACAAAAAGAAAAAAGTAAAAGCATAATACACTAATAAAAGCATTTCTATACTTTTGCACTTCAAGTACTGCCAGTGGCACGTAGCCTTTCTAAAGCAAAAGCAAAGTATTACTTATTTAGAACCAAAGACTGACTGAAAAATCATATCATAAGCCACTAATCTATCTGCCTCCTTCCAAGTCTCACTCTTTTTAGTTCAGAGAAAGACTCTGTTCCTTACTGTTCTTCACCCTTGTCAGACCCTGATCTGTTTTATTTCACAAGCCCTCTCTTTTGAGCGTTGTTTTTGAGTAATTTTAATGTCTCTTTCTTTGTAAAGTTGTCTCTAGAGATTCGGAAAGGGATAGCATGCTTGCAGACAAGAACTTTACCTATCTTTCGGGTTTGATCCTGATTATTTGTATCTGAGAAAGCATTACATTGCCTTCTTTTTTGCTCTTTCTAAAGCTATCATTGTAATAAACAATACTAAGGCATATAAGAAACATTGTATTATAAATAATAGCTAACCAGAATTCTTAATTTATTGGATAGTAAGTAGTCCTACCTGCTACAGTATTATCCTATGAGATATGAATTAAGCATTTGAAAAAAGGAAAAATAACAGTTGTGTAATGTTTAGCTATGCTACTCAATTTTTAACTTCTTTATTTAAAGAAGGATTCTCATTCCACAAATTTGAACTGTGGATTTAATTAGTCAGTTTGTAGTAATTGGAGACTGATAGTAATAAAATTTTTGTTGAATTTGCTGCAGCATAAAGCATTGACAGCTGGGCACTGCATGGAAAATAGGCTGCACAGTATTCTTTTATTAGGATCCATCTTTTGTTATTTCGAACAGTATTTTCTGAGTTAATTGTACTTTTTAGCATAATGCATTCTTTGTCCTGATCTTCCCCATTTTTTATTGAAAAGTTTTGTATTTAGACAGGCTTTGAGGCCAAGGCTCTGTGACATGATGCTGTAGGTGAAGCATCTGTTTCCTCTTATTATGTTCCCAGAACAGATGCGTTTCACACAAGTGTCACACAGTGGTTATACAGACTTCAGTCATTCCTGAGATCATGTAGTAGGCACATTCCAGGTAGTGACGTCCTCTTCTCCGAGATTTTTATTAGAAGCGTATTGAGGAAAATGGAAATAGTGCAATACAGAGGCACCTTGGTGAAATGACATTCTCTAGGTAAGATAACTCAGAAAAACTTGTAACTACTCCCAGGATATCCAGACCTTACCCACCTTAAGTCTGCTTTCTGAAACATAACCCTTTTGAGATATATTTAATGAGTTGTCAAAAATCTTGAAATCTTTGCTGTGTAGCATGTTTTAAGTTATCTGCATGTGTGTAAAGCCCTGATGTTTTATCATTGTCTTGAAATCTGGACATCTTAACTCAATTTCTGAAACATGTTGCTTCTGCGTCCTTGAGAATCTCCAGGGATCTGAAATCTCTGTTTGTGATGAGGAGGTACTATGTCTTTAGGTGTCTTTCAGTGCCTATATTTGAGCAACAGGATTGAGTTCAGAGTGACTTTTCTAAGCTGCCTGGTCTCAAAGTGTATCAATAGCAGAGTCTTCTCAAAGCAGCACAAACAAGCCTAGGTGGCACTGCTTAAGAAATCAGAATAGAATAGAATAAGAGAATAGACTGTCCAGTTAGAAGGGACCTACAATGAGGCTTTGACCTCCTCTAGGTAAAAAAATGCTTCATAATATCCAGTGTAAACCTCCCTTGGTGCAGCTTTGAACTGTTCCCATGCATCCTATCACTGGATACCAGGGAGAAGAGCTCAACATTTCCTGCTCCACTTTCCCTGTAGAGAAGCTGTAGAAGCTGTAGAGAGCGATGAGGTCATCTCTCAGCCTCTTTTTCTCCAAACTAGACAAGCCCAAAATCCTTAGCTGCTCTTCATAGGACATTCCTTCCAGCCCTTTCATCAGCTTTGTTGCCCTCCTCTGCACACATTCAAGTGCCTTCACACTCTTTTTAAGTGGTGGGGCCCAGAACTGCACACAATACTCGAGGTGAGGCCACACCATGGCTAAATACAATGGGATAATCATCTCTTTTGACCAGCTGGTTATACTGTTTGATGCACCTCAGGATGCAGTTTGCCCTTTTGGCTGCCAGGGCACAGCAATATAATAAAACTAACAATAAAGAAATACTCAATCAATTTCAAACAACTTCTTTCCTCTAGTTCTTAGCCTTAGAACAGGAGAAGGCCAAAGATAGTGTCAATAACATAAGGACAATGAACATCTATTGCTCATTTATATTCTCTCATCAACATTAGGCTTTTTGAGGTTTTCTTTTATTTAAGGAGGTGTACCTCAGCAGCTTGTCTATAATAGTTTGGCTCTATTCATATCACAAGGAACAGGAAATAATTCACTGAAAAGGACATATAATAAGGAATTTTACAGGATGTAATGCTATGTATTGATAAATTAAACAGTGGCAGGTAATGCTCTGAGGCACCAGGAATCTGTTTTCTATATTAGTAAGCTGTTATCATGGTCTCATGTATGGTTGTGGTGGTCCCCAAAGGTGGTTTGGATGAGACTGCTCTTCTGTAGGGTGGAGATTTTACCTATGTCTCCAAAGCCATTCTGTTTTGGTTGGTCTTGGTGCCAGAGAAAAAATTCTGGCTATGTCTGTTTGATGAACACAGGCATAACTTAAATGCTGGCAAAACACCAAATTCCAGCCCATTTTCTGGATATTAGCTACACAACAAAAAACAAAATCCCGTGTTAAGTGGTAAAATTCTTTATAGAATTTAGTAAAGCCTGTAATCTTAAAAATATCAACAACAACCTCCCTTTCCTCCAGGAAAAAAAAATTCTAGTCAAGTTTCTCCCTGGAACTTCTTTGTTAAATCCCTAATTTTTCACAATGGCTGGTTTTGTTAGGTTCGTCCAACAAAATATATTGCATTAAGTTGAATTTTCAATATGGAGAAAAACAAGAAAAAAGATCATCTTTGTTGTTAATATAAAAGTCAGTTGCAAAAATATCAAATTTTTTTGGCACTCTTAGAATCATAGAATGTGTTGGGTTGAAAAGGACTGCTAAAGGCCACCTAGTCCAATGCCCCTACAATAAGCAGGGACATCTCTAACTAGGTCAGGTTGCTCAGAGCCCCATCAAGCCTGACCTTGAATGTCTCCAGGGATGGGGCCTCCACCACCTCTCCGGGCAACCTGTTCCAGTGTTCCACCACCCTCATATTAAAGAACTTCTTCCTAATGTCTAACCTAAATCTACCCTTTTCTAGCTTAAAACCATTACCCCTTGTCCTATTGCAACAGACTCTTGAGAACAGATCTCCCCCTGCCTTTTAAGAGGCCCCTTTCAAGTATTGGAAGGTTGCTATAAGGTCCCCTCCACAGCCCTCTCTTCTCCAGGCTGAACAGCCCCAACTCTCTCAGCATGTCTTCATAGGACAGGTGCTCCAGCCCTCTGATCATTTTCGTGGCCCTCCTCTGGACACACTCCAACAGGTCCATGTCTTTCTTGTGTTGGGGGCTCCAGAGCTGGACACAGTAATCCAGGTGAGGTCTCACCAGGGCAGAGTAGAGGGACAGAATCACCTCTCTTGGTCTGATCCAACACTTTTGGAGTTTTGAAAATGAAATGAATGATAGACCTTGTTGTATCATCTTGTATAAAAGCTCTGAAGGTTGTTTTCAATATCATTTTCATTTCAAATCAGATTAATTATAGAGTCATCAATATGGTTTATTAAATACCTATAATATTCCTGACCTGACAATAAATCTGGTATGAAATATTCCATTGGTTTACCTCCATTTGTGAAACATTATATTATGCATTAAATTACAGCATCATCTGTACTTAACCTTGTGTAGACACACACACACTTTGTTCAGTTCAAATACTTTGTCATATCATTTGTAACTATCAAAATTATTTTTCTTTCTAGTTAATAAAAAGATACTCTGATTTTACCAAACTGATGCGTCACATCAACATGAAGATCTAATTTATTAAAAAAGAGACAGAATTCCTGTCAATGCTATGTTATGTTTCCCTCCATTCATTATCTGTTCATGGTTTGTGAGACCATTACATTTTTAAACCCCTGTTCTTCTCTTACTAGTTTCAACAAAGCCACTAAAATTAAATCTTTATATGATTTAAAGAGTTACCCTTTCCAAAAGATTTCCCCCTTTAGATGAGTAGTATAATTATGAGTATTCATTACCTGGTTATTTCCACTACCCGGTTAATTTCCATTACACAAAATATTTGCATTTCATCAGTGATCTAAGCTGTAAATTTAGCAATGTCTGGTTTTAAATTTCAGGGGTCATTGGTTCAAGCAAATCTTAGTAGTTAGGTTGGCCTGTAATACTTAATTTTAAAAATCAGAAACAGGGAAAATGTTTGTGTGACCATTTATATTGGGTTTACAGGAAATAAAATAAAGTGGCCTAATTCCAGCCATAGTAGAATGTTACAATACTAGTACCGACACAGTACTGAACCTTTCTGCTGGCTATGACCCTGCTGTTGAAGTCTATTGACCTTCACTGCACGGGTTACAAGTGAAGGTGACCACGATTGTGTTCGGTGTCTCTGCAAAAATTCATGTACATTTTTGCTGAACTTAGACATGTGGGTATTGTGTTTGGTACCTTTAGCTCAAGCCTTTTAGCAGTCTCACAGAAAGCAAGTATTGATAGAAAATCTTCAACATACATATTCAGAAGGGAAAGGTTAAAAAAAAAATCAAGTCAACATGTAGGCAAGCTAAACCAAGCAAATACTTTCATGCACTCCCACTGCAATACTTTGATAGATTTTATTCTTAAAAAATAAAGTAAATTCCTAGCAGGCAGGAGGCTTTCCCAGCTTTTAGCTAAATTATCATCTTAAGCAAAACAGCCTTTGCAGTGCGAGTGCTGACAAAAGCTTAACTACATTATTATGAAGCCCATGCACAGCTAATAAATAACACCACCTTTTCTAGCAGCTTTTTTTTTTTTTTTTGTATGTTGTAGGTAGTTATTAAAGCTCTCTGGTATTATTCAAACCACATATTCCTCCCTGCCTCTAGTGCTGGTTTCTTGTTGTGTCAAAGTACTGAAAGATTTACTGTGGTCATGACAAGTATACTGTGTTCCACTCTGATGAATTTCTGCCTGGGATTTTATAAATGAACCAGAAATGAAAGAGGTAAGCAGCTCCCTGATTTAGCAACAATGGGCACCTCAGAATATCACAGACACTCGGGATTTCCTGCAAGTATGCTCAGACTAGTGAGCAGACTTCAGTGAGAATTTTGGCATAGGCTCAAATCTGGTTTGGGGAAGCAGCAAAAACTATTATTTACTGTCTATTATAAAAACCACCTGAAACATTGTGAAGAAACAGGAAAGGTGTAAGTTTCTGTAAAGTCCAGGCTTTAGGAACATACTTGAAAACTATGTTTACTTACAATAATACAGTGTACTGGCAGCTATTGTTGTAACATAGCTACAAGCACATGCAGGGACATCTGTGATGCACAGTTAATGAGCTCCAGGCAGTGTACATACCCCTCAGCCAGAATGCTGTCCCCTCTGTGGAGTAATTTCTCCCTATATGCTGTATCAAATCAAGGTCTTTACAATGGTTGGAGAAGAGTGACTACTGGTGAGGGGAGTTGTGCGGTGTCAAAAAACTGTGTTTCTGTTATTAAACTATATGCTTTGGTCTAATGTCCATGACATACACAGAAATAGAGAAGAGTTTTATGTATTTGGCCTTAGACAGCCAAAACTTGTGCTACCATTGGGCAAGAATCATTCTTGAGAATGCTAAATAGTGGCAAAGCTATAAGCAGAGGGCATATAATAAACCCACTTCATACTAACCCATGCTAGTACTGAGGTTGCACTCATGCTAGATGTCTCTTTACCCTTAAGCCTTAAGGGTGAGTGCAGGAAAAGTTTCATTGGCAACAACCAGCAACAGGTATTGAGTTGTGCGTGATATGCATGGTTGCCCTTCTTAGTCACCAAATCTCAGTAACAAGTGTGTATTAGGGGTCATGCATGTTACAAAATATAGAATGTATTCACTTCTTGCTTCATTATCTGTTTGGGGTGACATACCTGGTGATAAGACCTTAATTAGGCAGTTATGCTCAGCTGAGCATGTCTGCATGTTGCTGTCAGTATCCTTCTCAGCTTTGTTTCCTCTGATAAATCGTGGGTGTGGAGAACTGTTTTCTTCAAAGGCTCAGACTCCTGTGGAAAACCATTTCCGATTAAAAAAAATCTCAAACAATCAGGAGGGAACTTTAATGTGAATTTAACTAGTGAGTAAAAGTATTGGCCTACCTGCTAAGTATGAAGGGACCTGTTATAAAAACCTTTGGGATTCTGAGCAGAAGACAGCATAATGTTTGTACAATACTCTTTCTATGAAAAGGACAGGAAAAAAAGGCAAATCGCCTTTTATATTTATATTAATCTGTGTTTACATCATACTTCATATCTAGATTCAGAACACATATTTTTCAGCAAAATAAAATGGATGAGCAAAATGAGAAAGGGAATAAAAATCACAGCAGTTTTTAATCCAAACTCACATTTGTTTTTTACTGTACCCTCTTTCATTCCATTATTTAGAGCAAACATTAACAGGATTATGGCTCTAATTCTCATTTTCATTATGGATGGTTTGGAGGCACTGCCTCATCCCAGCCCAGAGCTTTGCCCACCTGTACACACATATATGCTGGGCTGGGCCAGCTACCTGGAGAACAGCATTTGATTTTGTTCTGTTCTCCTTCTCCATCCCTGCATTACGAGGGATGACAAGACAACAGATACATGGTAGGCAGTGTTTGACCAGGTGGCACAGGGAGACTTGAGCATTACAGACTGGCATTTCTTGGACAGGAGAGCATTTGGGCTCCATGCTGCAGAGACATCCTGTGCTCCAAAGGACACTAGGGAATATGTGGGGATGGTGTATACTCAAGTCTCATTCTAAAAGGCAGAGAGAATATGGCAGGACATGTTGCCAAGAACAAGGATGTCAATATGCCACCCTTCAAACAATACATTGTTATGTCTGTCTGTGATACTCCCACTGCTAAAGAGCAATTAGTATACAGATTAACTTGTTCTTCTGCTGTAGACTCTTAGATGACAAAAAAGTGTATCAAGTCTTTTATACCCACAGCTGGATGGAAATAACTTCCCATGAGGTAGTGAAGGTAGTTCCAGGTAGAACATGCCTCCCAAGCTGCATTAGGCAGTGCAAGTACAAGTTCATGACAGATGGTCTGGACTTGTTGTCTATCCGGTTTATGTTACTTAAAGGAGTATGTGAAAGGAGTACCATCTAACACAGTGAATCCTGTTTCATTGATCATGTGGTAAAAAATCATTCTGTTTTGGTGAGCAAGTCTAACATTTTGGGTTGATGTGTCTGCTTAGGTAAAAACTGTGTCCAGTGTGCCTAAAAATGGCTCTAGGTGGAGCTGCTTCACACCAACAGAAAAAACAAAAGACTGGGCTGTCCACCTCCACCAAGCTCCTGTCATCTTGTGCTGTCTTTACCCCTTCCTCACTAGAATACAATCTATGACTAAAGTTAGGCTCAGATAGTTGTGGGTTCTATTTGTAGCAGCTAAAGTTTAAGTAACTTGAAAAAGTATGAGCCTGTTTTTTGTAGGTTACAAAACATTAAAATACTCAGTGACAAGGACATGCAAAAACAAATGGCTCAGGAAAGTAAAGAAGTGGTGAAAGACTACTTGTTATTAAAAAAAATAAAAATATTTATAGTGGAAAGAACACAAAAGCATGGAAGATTTTTCATTTAGTGAGATCTGTAAGAATATGAAACACAAGTTCAGGATATGCAGTGGTATTTTTATACATGTGTTTTCAGAGACATTAGTAAGGGAAAATCTTTGCCTGAGTTCTACTGAGAAAAATGAGATTTATCTTACGAAGAGATTTAAATTTTCTACAGACACTGGGTGAATTTCACTATGAATATTTAGTAAAAACCTTATAGGTGAAAGATTGGTTTTACTTAATGGGAGCTGAGAGGAAAATGAGACTTTCTAGCCGTCTTTAACAAATCCCCAAAATGCCTTTCCTGGTTTAATTGGTTTCTGCAGAAAAAGTGAGAAAATGTTTTCCATAGTGATACAAGAGAGCCTGAGAGGAGATAGCTGGTCAACCAAGAGACAAACTGCATTATTTGATTTGAAAAAAAGCCCACCCTTCACTTTTTAAAAAACTTTCCTTTAACTTTCAGTATGTAGAAAGAAAGACTCTATCTATAAATAAAGAAGAGATAATAATTGTGAAAGGTAAATGTTTCCATTATTTAGGAACTTTGTGTTTATACACTCTTTAACAAGCTTCAGTCCAAAAATGATAACAAGAGGATCTGTTGAATATAGTAACACTGAGAAAAAAATACTACTTTAAACATGGAGATTAGACCACCTATTTCACGTCAAGGGACTCTTTCTCCATCCAAGACAGATATGACAGGTGAACAGATTGTACTTTATATTTAAAGATTGTCTCTTAAAACAGCACATTGTACTTTCTTATCATCATCATATTAAGTGGCAAAGGAGATTCCTTACTATGCTTATGTGAATTTTAATGAGATATGCAAGTTAAGATGTTGGTTCAGTTAGAGGGAATACTTTTCACTTTGGAAACAAACAAATACTATAAAATTTTTTCAGCAGAATACTGACCCTAGTGAATTGGCTGTATTTACAGAGGTATCTTGACCATGCCAGAATGAATTATTTAGGAGCCACCAAACAGGTTATAGCCTCTTCCTTCCCACCTGTAACTGAGATGCAGTCTGAAAAGTGTAGGAGACTGCTTAATTAGGTTTGGGGTGGCCAAACACAATCCACAACATCAGTACTTCAGCTGCCGAGGTGAGATAGAAGTCCTCAGTCTGTTCCTGAAGAATTTCAAATGTCTAAGGAGAAATTCAGTAAAGCACACTCTGTATATTGCTTATCAGCTAATAGTATCAGATAGTTTTGCAGAACAGTTTTGCAGGCACTTTCGAAGGGCCCTAGGGAAAAAAAAAATCAATAGTGCCATACAAAAAATTCCAGCGAAGTTATTTCTCTAATGTCAGATATGAATGAGGTTTGATTTATTGGACTGTATTTTAGCAAAACAACCAAGAAAACAGTAGAGTAAATGTATTTTAAAAAATGAGTACACATGCCTTGATTAATGAGTAGGTTCAGAGAAGGATACTGGGGGGGTGAGGGGTGGGCTGTTGCAGCCCAAGTTTTCCATGCAGGATCTATGCAGGATTAAAACAACAGATAATGAAGAAGTGGTGTGACCATTTGCTCCAATGTAGAAACTTCCAGAAAGTGGACAGATTTGCCAATGCTGAGGATGTTTTTAAAAAGGAAAAAAATGAGATATGTGTATTGCCATAGAGACATGAAGGCAAATACTCACATTTTGATCTGTGAGACAGTAAAGATACCTCTGGACCAGGCATCTATGCTCATAGTGAAATATAATGCTTTACAAATCCAATTATACAAACATTTAAATTAATTCTATATAGCTACTTCAGTGCTATTCTAGTGTGATTATATAAAGTGTATGTCATTCATATATACATAGTGGGTATATAGTATACAAGAAACATACAACCGCAATAGTTTTCATTTTCATGCCTATCACCTTTATCGTTATAGGATGTTACTGTTGAGAAAGGAGCCAATCTGTGAGGAAATGCTGTTACAATGAACAGCAGAACACCCTGCTGCCTCCAAGGGCCTGACATTTGTTCTTTCTTACCTAGCTGCTTCACTTGATCTAAAGTGAATGCTATTATGACTTATGGTATATTACATTCCCTCTGTACACGAACTGTAGCTCATCGCATTAGCAGTCTTGTAAGTTAACTGGTCATCACTTTACTCCTGAGAACTTTCTGAACCTATAAAACCACTTTGCTTTGTGAAATAGCTGAGTTTTCATTTTTCCTTAAGAGCCAGTCACAAAGGAAACTAGAGGCATCAGTATGTTGTCTCCAATTTTTAAAAAGTGCTGAGCAGACAATATTTGATATTTATTAGCCCTAGATAAAAAAGCAGTATCTTAAACTAGATGCCTTAAATGCGATCCTTTTGTTTTTTACCTTGAAGTGGAAGGAATTATATCTTCCAAAGACTAACCAGCAGTTTGCAGCAGGCAAATGAGTGAGGTAGGTTGCAAGGGATCATTTGTCATTGTTATTAATGGCACCTTACATTTTCTGTAACATAATTTATCAGTCTGCAAGACTGATCTGTGCTATTGCTGAACACGGTTTGTTTTTTTAAATTCAGTTTTTGTGAAGCTTACTTGAATGTTAAGCCATGACAAACATAAATTATACTTAATAATTATGCCTAATATGCATTCAAATCTGTCACACAACAAGCAGATGTGTCTAAGACGGGTCTTAAACAGTATATTAATTTATTCTAAAGCATAATAATGCCTTACATTTGGTTAAAAATGTTGTGTTGAGTGACCCTGAAAGATTTGCTAAACCAAGGGAGAAAGATTTGTAAAATGGTGAAAGTTAGAAAACAAAGAAAATTACAGCTTGCACGCCAGATTGTTGTGTATGAGATCCTTTGTAACAGAGAGGTATGAGCACCAAATCATTTGATGCACCCAGCTGAAGGAAATGATCAGTGTGATCAAATTAAAGTCTGGAATAGTAAATATAGATATTTATGAGATATCTGGAAGTAAGAAATAGCCTTGTGCGAAAAACATAATTACTTGCTATGTTAGTGTAGTAGGTTTTGTAGGTTGCTGTCACTTTAGTGGGTATCTACTTACCTGTTGAGTATACAGCTGTCTGGAGAAAATAGATCCTCCCTAGCACGAGAACAGGAGGATCTGATGACTTTGCAGAGACATTTCTCACAAATGAACTCTGCAAAAGGCACATTGGCATGCTTTATGGCCACTATTCTAAGAAGCAGAGAAAATTTGCACACCAGCAAAAAAGGGGTCTGGGGAGTAGAAAGAAATGCTTTCTCTCTTATATGACACCATTAAAATTGTATCAGAAAGTAAGTAAAAATCAAAGATAAATAATTATTTCTAGAAACAGTTCATCCTTAACAAGGGTAACTATATTCTGAGAAGCTTTTTGTCTTTGTAGCATCATGGAAATCACTGGTATGGAACTGGAGTCCTGCCTGCAAATATTCCTCTCTGTAACAGATCCCAGATCTATTATTCTCTGAGACAGCCTTACTCTAACCACTGCTGTAGAGAAGAGTATGTCTTGAAAGGCTCACAGAGGAGTATATTTTACCAAAATTTTAATGTGTCCAGTCTCTCTTTTGGCCTTTCACACAAGAGGCACAGCCTGGCATGGCAGAGGTCTGACATGGTGGTGACAAGACTGATATTCAGCAAGCAGGCAAATAGATTTTTTTTCTGTTTTTAGGCATTATTTTGGTATTAACAGACATTACAAATGTTTCCATTTTAGTCTATTAGTGTATTAAATCTGGGTCTGAGTTGTCAAAAATTTGATCATTAGTACTGAAAATGAAATATTTTAAAATTATCTTGAATTAGGGAAATAAGTCTTGAGCAGTGAGGTACTCAAAAAAGTAATGTTTACACTGAAAGCCTTGGATCTGGGATTTCACCTCAAAGTTTGCAAGTATTCATTAGCACTATATGTAAGGTAATTGCTTTAGAATTCTGCTGTGAGATACCTGATGCTGAAAGTAGCCTGAAGCTGATAAAGTGGACAAATGAAGAGCTCCACAGTCCTGACTATGCTTATGATCTACTCATAGACTCATTTTAGGTCTTCCTCACCAGCAATTATAGCATTATTCTACAGTGGTGACCCATTGCTCTCCTGGAGGTGATAATTTACTGTCAACACTAGATGTTGCCTCATCAGAGAAGCATAAGTTTCTGTGTATTTCTGTACTTTATGTCTTTATAAAGGTTAATTTAATCCCTGCTCTAACAACAAGGAAATTTCTTCACTGGCAAATTTTGCCTATCGTGCTTGCTATTAATGTTTCATTCTTATAGTTGGGAGTTCAAGCCAATGCCACAGAGTAAGAAACTGAAACAAAATATTGTTTAAATTTCCTCTGGCTATTTAGATAGGTAGGTGCAAGCAAAGGGTAATAGCACTTTATTTGCAACACAAACAGTAAATTTAAGAGGATAATACAGAATTTCTAGATTGACAAATTGTGGGAGAAGGTTTAATGCTTCACTGATAGAACAATCCATAGTGCCACTTTATGAATAGATTCCTTGTAGGAATCTACATGGTTAGTTACAGGTCTGAGCTTGGTGTTCAAGAACTCCACTCCAAGCCAGAGTTTATTGCAGTCTGCACTGTCACGTTAAATTAGGGTTCCAGCTTGCACTTGCATCCACGTGTCTGATTGTCTACACTGCATGCTTATACTCCAGCTAATGTCTGGAGCAAACTAGTCAATTTACCAGGTGGAGAAACATAGACACAGAAAATTGAATCCTGTCTTTTAAGGCTGGGGTGACTCCTATCTTTCAAGACACGGGGCATAAACCTGGGGTTATTCTTCATCATAACTGTCTATTTAGAACAGATTGGAACAGCATAGCAAATACCTCCCCGCAAATCTCCATCAAGTGAGTCTGGGATTGTGATTTCTTCTGGGTCTGTATCAGAACAGTATGCATTTTTCTTTTCATTCTTTTCCTCTGCAAACCAAGGATTCTGATTTTTACCAAGACAGCAAAAAGTGGCAGAACAGAAAAGAATTAAGGCTGAAGTATTACCTTGCTTCACTTCTTTACAGTGTTCAGGATCATGCAGGAGGAGAAAAAACAACCCTCAAGAATGTTAAAACCAATATTGATTTCCTTCCAGATGTTTCTAAGTTCATAACCTTTGATTTTAAACACAGCTTGAGGTCAACAGTGGTTTTTTAATTTCAGCTAATTTCCTGTATTCCAGTAATTTTGCTTCTGATTCCAGTTAATGCCAGAAAATACAGTTGTGCAATTTGCAAACATGAGTTTAACTGTATGTCTTGGCTTGAGCTAGAACAGAATTAATTCTATTCAGTGATTTTACTTTTCAGCTAAGTCTCTTCTAAGTGACTGCTTTTCTGAAGTTAATGGCTTATTTTCACAGGCAGCATCTGCTTCTAGAAGTGATTATGTTTTATATTTATAGCTACTACCAAGGATTGAAATGCTCTTGCTTATACTTGCTCCTGAGGGCAGGAGAAGACAGGGCAGGTGACCAACAAAGTATTCCATTCCATATATGTCATATTCAGTATAAAGCTGAGGGATCACAAGAGCTAAGTTCTCCTTCAATGACCAGCATCCTAAGAGGACTCCATCCATTCTTCTGCCTTTGATCCTGATTTGTGTGCTCCTGAATACAGTTCCTCAATCTGGTTCCCATCTGCTGACGAGTCCAATCTGGGGCTTCTGCAGTGCCTGCCCACAGCATTAATGCTGATGGTGACATAATTGCCATCAGGAGGACTGGGTTCAATATTGGTTTTGTATATATTTCATTTTATTATTAGTAGCAGTATTTTAATTAAAGCTGGTTTAGTTTTCTTTTCCAATACATAAGTCTCTCTCCCTTATTCCCTTTCTCTTTCCCTTGGGGAAAAGAGGGGATAATAGAGAGCATCTGTCTTTTGCCTAGTGGCCAGCCAAGCCCTAACACTTGACACTCTACTTTGTCACAAAATAATTTATAAATCAAGTCCATGATTTTTTTGTAACACGGGTTGATGGGCCATCCAGACTATTTTTTCCAGCTCTCACTGAAAACTCTCTCTTTTTTCTACATTTGTTTTTTATTTGTTGTTTTGCTGCCTGCTACTGCTAAAATATTTCTCAAAAAAAAAAAGGTAATTACTGTGTAGTCAGCCATCTATGCATTAGAACTTGCATCTCCAAACTAATCAATGCCTTTAATTCCAGACTGCCATAGAATTATTGAATTTTGGGTGCACACCCTCTTATTAAACTCATTATACATTCCGCTTGCAAAAACAAGGGGACTGAGAACTGCTGGCAGTGGAGCACCACTTCCAAGCAATTTCCAAACCAGTTAATGATGTTGTTAGCAACACGGGATGGCAAATTGCTCAAGCTATCCAGGTGATGTAACATGCTCCAAAAGAGTTAAGGATTTAGATGACTTCCACTTGCATAGTTATTAAAAAATATTTCTACAAAGGTGTACAAAATTATCTGTACATTAACAATAAAAATATTTTTGAGGCATTATGTTTTATTTTTTGTGTAGATCTTCTTTAATAAAGGACTGCTTCTCTCCATGTATGTAAAGTGAAACAAGCTCTGTGCATGTGTAAGTTGTGACTAGAGATTTCTGGCTTTTAAAGTCTATTCTCCCTGACCTTTCACCAGAAATGAGTTACTTTTAATGACTATGTGACTCCAAAGTCTAAAAATACACCTGTAATACAGATCTGAATTGCAGAATACATGGTGTCAAATGGAGTAATATTGTCCCCTTAAGACTCCATTCTGTGAATAAAAACTGGGTAACAGCTCTTTAACATCCTTCTTAGAAATCTGTCTTGATCAGAACCTTTTTTTTCCAAGACTAAAGTTTTCTCAGTGAAAAAAGGGAGTATGATTCAGTGTTCTTTATGAAATCATTGCTTCTAAATATTAAAGTGAGTGAATTCAGAAAAATTCTGATACATTCCTGTATTTATGGAAATACTTGGCTTGAGAGTAGGAGAGGTTTACCTGTTTTAACTTTCTCATCTCCTGAGAAAGTGAGGAAGAGAGAAGTAACTTCAATTTCTTAAAATTACATCTTTCACAAAATAAGTTTCTCTTTAACTAAGAGACAGCTACACATATTTTCCTATCTGAAAAATAGCCAGAAAATTGAAAAATAAATATGGAGAATTTAATCTGAATTCTTTCTCCTTCCTTATGACTGGAAGTCAGGTTGTTTTTGAAAATTAGATGAAAATACATCCCCCAAAAAGTAAAAATGCCTGATTATTTTTTTTTGCAATTATATTATAATTTATTTGGGCTAAAAAACTTCTCTGTATGTTTATGTATGGAAAATTGCCATTTTCCATTCAGCATATTTCCATTATGACTTTAGAACTATTTTAGAAGTCACTGAACACTGAAAAAAAATTCTTTCAAAATGACCAGATTCAGGTGGGTTAAATTCATCCTTAGTTCTTGTTTTTCCTCCTTTGAAAACAGCTGAAAGTTAGTGTCAGCCAGTAACAAGCATCAGCAACAAAACACTTGCATTTGGCTGATGTGGACTGAAAAGTCTTTGTAGGAGAAGGGAGCAGGTGGTAAAGAGTTGGGCAGAGTCACTCTTGGATCTGACTGGGAGACTGAGTTTATCCAGGAAGAGAGGATCTGGCCATTTTTATGTTATCAGGTATAAAATGGTATTTATTATTATTTTAAAAAGGGTCACATTAAGATTGTAAATGAAACTTCAAATTTATTTTTATAACTTGAAAGCTTTTGGTTTTCTAGGGCTATAGTTTTCCTGAATATTTTGAAAATATTTTGAAGTTGTGCGAGTAGTCAATCTTTCTGTAGATGATGCATTCCAATGTTATAAATTGTATTTAATTTAAGCAACAATAATATAAACGGTCCCCTTTTATCATTATCCCTAAAAATCAAGTGCAGCAAGTGACTCTTGACTTTGTGCCAGTTAGTCCATTATGACTAATAGACTTTGTATTCCAGATTTATTGAGCTGTTCTTGTCTTTTTGTATTGTAAGTTACTTTAAAATTGTGCTTCATGTTGTGGATATTGATTTATTTAAATGTGTTTAGCCAGAAGTATCCAAGAAGACAAAACACCTGATTTTATTATTATTTCTAAAACCAGAGCTGAACGTGCATCTAATGCTACTTTGAATTATATCTGGTTAGGAACTATAGGAATTAAAAATCTACCCTTGCATTATGCAGTGAAATTTGAAGTTTATGATTTAAACTGAAGTAGTTGAGTTCGAAGTAACAGAGCTGCAGAAGTGCTAAGGAGAAGTAAAGTCCAGTTGTTCAGCATGAAACCAAAAAACATACCACATCAGGAGAGACAAGATAGAAGTAGGAATAAATTAGGAAATTAATTTTTAGTTTAAAATATGCCTAGCTGGTTTGTTTGTTTTGGTTAATTTTCTTTCTGTTTCTCCAAAAAGAGGTTTTTTTTTTTAAGTTCAAAGGCTTCTATAATCTGGAAAACTAATACGTTAGCACCCACAGTTTTCAGTAGGTTTTGAATTTTGGGAACCCTATGCACCAAAGCTGCTGGAGTGTAAGCAGCAGAGTGCCCAGGATGAGTGGCATGAGAACGTGGCACTGGTCCTTGTGAATCTTGGCACAAAAGCAGTGCTGAGACTGTCCTTGGGATGTACCTGGGTTTCCTTTGGGTATTACATCTTCATTTTACCTTGCAGCATATCCCACAGACAGCCTGAACCCTGCAGGCAAGCAGGAAGGCATTAAGAAAGATCAGGAGATTGGTATTTATGTAAGGGGCTAGCTACAGCTAGTAATCTTGGAAGTGCCTTTTGGACTTCAATTTGCCTGATGCCCTGATAGGGAAAAGCATATGCTGAGGTTAGTGCTTGGCTCAGCCAGATGGACACCAGAAACTTTCCTCCATCTTTTAGGTAGCCCTTGAAGTATATCTAAGAGACAATCCAAACAAGAATAGCTCTGACCACTCAATTAAACATTGCCGCTGGCAGCATTAGTTCCCTAATTTTTTGTATAATAACCTCAAGTGAGCCTCCATGGAGGCAGCTTAGACACTGCGGTGTGAGCTGGGGTGGAGGAGAGGAGCATGGCGCCCTGCCTTTCACCATGCAAGCCTGTCATCGTGCAGCAAACACATGGCTGCCAAGAGGCAAGTGAGAGGAGATCTGTTCTGTAGTCCAAGCTGTGGTCTTTGTATCAAAGCTTTCAATGGCTTCTTTCTTGAAAACTGTCTAGTCTCAATGCTTAGGTGAGATGAAATGCCTAAGTGGTGTTTCCTGTAGAAGCAATGCAGTCTCCTGAGCCAGTCCTGAGTTAGATTTGTGAACACTGAAGAGGAGACAGAGTTCAGACATGTCCTGCTGGTTAGCACACTGGGTTTTGGGCATCTCTTGTGTGGTACCTGCTTTTCCCTGGAAATCTATAGAAACCTCAGTTCCTGTCTTCAAGNCACTGCCTAAAGACCAGACCAAGAGCTTGACAAACTCCTAGGCCTTGAATTCAGGATATCTTGGCCCGGTACTCACACTTCCTAGATTGTTGACATGGTGTAGCTAAGCAAATATTGCACAGCAAATACAATTTTACTGTGAGCTACTATGGGTATAAATCACAATGACAGAAAACATTTGTTTAAAAAAATTAGGAAAGGGATAAAAGAAAACTTTTTACAAAGAGTTGCTGATTTGATTAATATCTTTGGGGGGCAGAGGGGAGAATCACTACCATATCAGCACTAGACAAGTCTACCAAGACAGCTTGATTAATAGACAAAGTATTACCTGTATGTACAGGTGCAGAGATAAGATGATGTTTTATAATTCTGAAGTTTTATAAAATACCAGCTAGAAAATTAGAAAGATATGGTATTAGTTTCCTTTTAAAAAATTCTGTACAAGGAAGATTCACAGTTCAGTTCTGAGTAAGAGTGAAAAGAGAGAGTCAAATAATATTAGACTCGGGAAAGACAACGTTTTGGAACATAGATACAACACCTTAAACATATGTAGGTCTGTACATAATTCAGCAGGACTTACTGATAAACTACCTCATTTGATCAAATGTATCTTCTGTGACAATGATAAATCGCTATTTTTGACTCACAATGTCCTGCTTAGAGAGATTATATTAAATAACAGAAAACAGAGAAAGCTCAGCATATCAGGAGCTTTTCTCATATGTTTGAAGGGCAAAACCTTTCTACTGGACTTCTTGGCGTATCAGGGTTTTTTTTTTTGTTAAAGAATACAAAAATTTTTTCATTAGCTAAACTTATAAGATGATGGGGCTCATCTGAATTTATTTCTATGAAGAAATGGGGAAGCTGGAAATGAAATGATTCATGATGTTTTGAAGTGGATAATTATTTTACAACAGAACAATTATTTTTGCTTATAGTTAAATAAAGAGAATATAGTTACTTAGAAGCTAACTCTTTATATATCCCCATATTCATAAAGCTGTGCAATATCAGTCTATCTTCAGGTAATGAATCATGACATGATCCTGAGCTCTTAGTTCCCACATCTGTTTGCCGGTACCATGGATTGCATGCCACCTGGACACTTAGTGATTTCCAGCTCCTAAACATAGTTTCAGTATTAGATGAGGCACAAATAGACACACGTGCAACTCAGTAGCAACTGAGACAGATGGAAAAGCTGCACATCAAATGCTGTAAAATGCATGCATAAGTTGGTGTGAGTGTAACATTTGGGGGAAAATGAATAAATTTATTAACTTTTTTGAGAAGCTCATCAGTAAGCTGGTCAATGCACCTGGAAAAGACGAATTGGCTAGCAGCCACTCTTTCTGCTGGTTATCTGAAATTATTCTGTTTACAGGAACCCTAAACCTGTGGAAACTTTACCTGTCACTGATCTGGCTGGACTCTTATAGCTGTCACTACAGATCTTGCTTTCATATCCTATGGCCACTGAGACTATTTCAGGTGTGACCAGAGGTTACCTTTCTTGGTATCTTTCATAGTATGGCAGTAACCCTGCTGTGGCCTGGCATTTAGTGCCAAGACCCTCCCCCTGTCCATCAGCCAGACGCATACGGTCTGCACTTGAAAGGCAAGTAATGCTATGTTAGTACAGGCTCATGAGGAATACCAATAACTATTCAAATTTGAATTTGGTTTTAGAAATCTAAGTTGTATTTTAAGTTGTATGGGTCAAGGTGAGCTGGCTAGATACTTCATGCTGCATGCTGCATAGGCAATACTTTTATTTACTTAACACTATTTTTTTCTGGAATTTCTTTGGCACAGGACAAACTGTCGGGTTTAATCACCTGGAAACTTCAGGTAGGATGGTCAAGAACTTTAGGGTAATATGCATGCAAAATAAGTGCCTTAAGTGGAAAGAATTTTTTTAGGGTTGCCTACTCTGGCTAAAAATGGGTGTGTGCAGTTAAATTTATAGGATGTCCAAAGTCCAAATTTACCAGTCCAAACCAGTCATAATTAATTGCAAGAATTGCTAATTTCCCCACCCCACTTTCATCTGCTTCATGGCACCTGGGATAGGGGGTTTTTTACCATGGACTTGCTTGCTTTTCACATAGCTGTGAAAGGCATGACAGGTATTTCAGAAGTATAGTAGGATTTTTCTTTATATAATTGAAAGCATTTTTATGTACTTTGGAGGAGGGGCATATGATAGAGGGCTTAGCAATGATAAACAGCATGCAAACACAGGCTATGAGTGAAGTTCAGGCTTAAGTCAACAAGAGGTCCCTGGTGAAGAAATGCACAGCTGGAAAGCAAGTGAGAAATGCAAAGCACTTGCAGCCTCTCACTCCTTTGGGAACTGTGTGTGTATATCTGAAACCACAGTTTGGTCTGCTGTTTGAAAAGGTTATTTGGGGTTAAATTCTGCCGTAAGATTTTGGCTTCTGACTCTGATTGGAGTCAATGGGAGTCCTCTGAGTGCATCTGAGAGCACAGTATGACCCTTCCTGCTTGTTTTTACTCACTGTATTTTTATACTATGGCACCTCTGAACAGGGACTACCTCAATGGCTCATTCACTTTAAAGGCCATCTGTAAGGAAAGCTATTCTTGTGTTTTCTTTCATTCTTTGAGCAGTCTTTAGCCTTCTTTCATTATTTCCTTTCTTGTTGATTTATTAAACTACTAATGCTCAGATCACAGTCTATAAAAATTAAAACTTCAATCTGAAAGAACAAACAACCAAATAGAAAACATAAGAACAAGATAATAGCACAAGCAGCTACTAGCAGATACAGCATATTTCACTTCCAGCTGTCTTCTCCAAGAACAGTTCAATCAAATTAAAACTGTGGAGAGATTTTCCTTCAAGCCACATTGAGCAATCAGGTCTAAAAACAAGCCATACTGTGCTTCTGAAGCAGATAATAGTACCAGTGATGAGGTATTATTATTAGGAGTAAATGGCTCCTGTAAAATAATAAATTGATTTAATGGGCCAAATGATTATAAGGTACTTTTCATGGATATGCTAGAGGCAGAAACAATTTCATCAGGATTGGAGTCCTAACTTGACATTCCTACTGCAAAGTTCTAGAAGGCTTGAGGATGATGGCAGTCTTGTGATTACCATGATGGAAACTGAAGTGAGACCCGGTAAGATAAATGCCCCACAGCCTGTTTAAGTGCTCTTTAAGGTGGGGAATGCTTAAAGTTTTGTCTTGTGTTCTGTGCTGAAGCTTGTGTGATTGCAGGATCACTGTGCTACTACTGAGCACAGGCTACCACTGAGCAAAGCTCCTTCTGAGAAAAGGTACAGGCTTAGCACATTTATGAGGATGATTCATGGAATATTTAATGTTAAATTTAAATATTAAAAATCTTGCTTTTGGAGTTCATGACCTTTTCCCTGTAGACATAAAGAGCACAAGATCTTATTTTCTCCCTTCCTTCCCATAGAGCTAATTACATTCTGTGGAGCTTCATTTGAAGGCATCTCCTTGTGATAGCTCTGCACAAGTCCTTGTTTCCTGTCCTGTTGCCTGAAATTCTTATTGTACATTTAAACTACATTCTCTTGTTTTAAAGCTTTCTGAAGGGTCTCTAGTTTCAGGAGTTACAGCCACTCAAAACCTAGATTACAGTTCACTCCATTATATTAGTGATAATTAAATATGCTGTTGCTGTAACAGCATCCTAGTATGACACCAGGATTTGTTGCACAATAAGTTACCTATAGGAAGCAGGTTGCTGCCTGCAGGTAGCCTACAGGAAATAAGCAGAAAAGGAGTATCTGCACATCTGCCTACCTCTGTCATTAGAGCATGCATGGACAAGCTAAGGTGCTAGGGAAGAATCTCCATACAAGAGGACAAAGATCAAGAATAAGGAACATTTCATGTAGAAAGACTTTCTCTGTTTAAAATGCACTGCTGTCTCATGGACAGAGGAAGCTGGCCTTGGTGAGCTGTGAACTCTTCTTTAGTCCAGTGTCATTTGTTGCTATAACACTGGATTCCTGATTTATTAGGAGTCAGGCAATTGTCTGCTGTGAAGAATCAAAACCCCATGTTGCCTCTAAAATCCTGTGATTTGCCCTTAGTTCTACTGATTACCATCTGGAATCTGTCCTCCAGCCTTTCTCCGTGAAGAGCAGGTGCAATGCAAAAGTGAGACACACAGTCCTCTGTTTTCAGGATATTGCCAGGGGTTTTGTTGTGTCAATGACTGTTTGCAATGCAGATGTCCAGATGCTGATCCCCCACTCTGCATCATGAAGTGGCAAGGTAGAGCTGCATTTGTCCTTTTGCCAAAATGGAAAGTGCTCTAAATGATCTTACCTTTAACACTTTAACTTGCTGGAGAGACACACAGGAGGAAGACTCAGTTTGCAGAGGGAAGAGCTGAGCAACCTGGTCTGACCTTGTAGCTGATCCTGTTTTGAAGAGAAGGTTAGAGCAGAGACCATCTGAGGCGCCTTTCAGTTTGAACTATCCAATGATCTTATGAGAACAGGACTCCAAAAAAGCAGTTGCAGGAAAAGTCAGTATGTGAATGTTTAGACACTCAATTTTTCCAAAGAAAGCTCATATTCTCATAAAAGTGAAAGTATTTTTTTGGTGAAAATTTCAGTAAACAAACAGTCAGGTGCCATCTTTGCAGTGACCTTTTTATTATTGTAAATAAAAATATAATGTCAAAACAGTTCTGATCCTGGTACAAGAAAAAGAAATAAAGCACTAAATAGGAAAAATCTGTATTTACACTTAGAGCATATTCTGCAAATTAGATTTTTTTTGTTTTGCTTTTGTTACTTTTCAGTTGTAGAAAGACTTTGAAACAGTTGCTAGAGCCATGATAGATACAGGAAAAGAAAAATGAACATGCTTCTTTGGAGGAATTGCAAATACTTCAGTTGCAAAAGGTTTGGTTTATGCAGATGTGTCACCAAGTTCAGCAATAAATCAAATGAAGTGTTTTAGTGTACTAGGAAGTTTTATTGTGGAAATCAAAGATTCTTCTGAAACTTTTTAATGTCCTCATATCTTTCTTACTATAAAAATAATGAATTTACAGAATAAAAGAAAAAGATGAAAAAATAGCATGGAAGGACTTTGGAGGGTTCAAAATAGGTATGATCGATAAACCTGCCTTCCATTATTAGTAAGATGGAGAGAAGGACAAAATTATTTACTCCTGGTTTTCAAAACTTGAGATCCAAAGCAGAAAACCAGAAAGAACTTAAGGAAATATCACATCAACTTTTAATCTTGAACTTTTTGTCAGACTAATATTTTGTGACTAAAAAATATTAGTGACCCACAAGATAGATAAAAAGGAGTTCCTGACACTTATTCTAACAATTTATTATCTCATGGGGGATGCACTATGCATTTGCTCTTATCTTTTTCTGTTTCTCTAATATTTTTTTTTAATTTGTTTACATATATACATAGAGTCATAGAATGGTTTGAGTTGGAAGGGACCTCAAAGATCATCTAGTTCCAACTTCCCTGCCATGACAGGGTTCCCATTAGACCAGGCTGCTCAAAGCCCCATCCAACCTGACCCTGAACACCTCCAGGGATGGAGCACACACGACCCCCCAGGGCCACCTGTTCCAGTGTCTCACCACCCTCAGAGTGAGGAATTTCCTTCTAATTTCCAATCTAAATCACCCCTCTTCCAGTTTGAACCCATTACCCCATGTCCTGTCACTACAGGCCTTTGTAGAAAGTCCCTCCCCAGCCTTCTTCATTTCCCCATTTTTCTGGTTTAGGCTTCTTGTTTAGGGAAACATAACACAAATGTATATAATCCCCCAGGAAAATGAAAAGTGTTGGCTGAAAAAAGCTTCATTATTAATAACATTCAGGGAGTATTACATCATCTGAATCCATGGTGAGTGCCTTTTTAGGTTCACATTTCTGGTATGTTTCCATTAAAATTTCCTGAATGTTTTATGAAGGTTTGTGCATTTTCTATGAAACTGGCGATGCACAATCTATTTTCCTTGCAAAGCAGCTTCAAAAATCTATATTATCACTGCTTAGTCCTTCTGTGATGGGCTTAATTCACTGACAGTGTTAAGTGTGTTCATAACATAATGTTATCGTTTATCAGGAAAAGTTAGCTATTTAGGCAAAGGCGCTAGGGAATCATCAAGAAACATATTCTGACAAGCAGATATCAGCCTAAATGGCTCATATCCCAAAAGCTGTTGGGAATATTACGTGGAGGGCTAAGACAAGAGAGAAGGATGCAGCCTCTGCTTAGTTAATCATTCCTTGGAGGAAGAGATATTTTTTTTCCTTGGAGATAGAAATATCTGAAGTTTACATTTATTGTTTAATCTGTTTTGACAAAAATCTGATTAAGGAAACTTTTATTAAAGGGAATATATGTTTTACTGGATCTCTAGTTTAGTAAAACCCTTCTGCCTGCTTTTCTCTGCATAGTTGGAATACATGATCAGTGATTGTATTGAACTGTCAGTTCAGAGATATGCAGGGCTTCTAGGAGAGAGTAGAAACATAACACATCTCCTTAGTACAGAGAAAACCATTCTACCTATGAGAGTAATACCTCAGAAGAGTCCATGTGGTTGTTGGTGATTTTTCTCCTTATACAATGTCTGAGGTCTTCTGGGGGACTCATGAGGATAGATAACTTTTTACGTACTTTCACCAGGTAGTTTTTTAATTTCTATAAAGGGTTTCCTTGCCCAGATTACCTGAAGGAAAAAACAAACAAACAAACAACTATCCTAATAATGTGTTTTCTTTAGACCTATTGCCAGCATTGCCACAATAGCAAGTATATATTTTAGTGCTGTAAATGCTTTTCCATTGATCTCTACATCTGATAGCATAACAATATCACTTGCTTTTCATACTTGCATTTTTTTTCTTGTTCCATTAGCACTGATAATAGTTATCTCTGCATAGATTAATGGAATTTCATACCCCTAATTGATACACCATTTATACAAACGGTATATGTGTTTCTAAATTTTAACATTACTTGGATTAAAAAAAGATGTTTATTGTTCAAAGGTGTACTCAGACATCTTTTTGTGATTCCCCCCCCCAATTCATCTCTATTATGTATTTTGAAAGATACAACTTGAAAGCCTGTATTTGAAAGACATGTATTGTGATGTCTGTAGCAAGTTACTACAATTCATAAATGGAAATGACATTATTTTTGAGGCAGTGTAATGCAGTCAGCCTGGATTCTTAACACAGTTGGTGGCTTTTTTTTGCTCCCCCCTCCCCACCTCAATTCTACAGTTACAAAGTGTGCAATTATTTCATTAAATGAGAGATTCAGGAGTGGATCCATCTGACTTTTTCTGAACACTAGCTTCAGTCTCAGGAATGATACCATCTATTTGTTCATCTCAATAAGAAAGGGTGCAGTCTTGTACAAGAGTTCCATCCTAGCACATTGAAGTTAATGGAAACTCTTTCATGAACGGAAATGGGAGCAGCAGCAAGGTTGTACAATACTCACTGCATACAAATTATCTAACTTTTGTTTGAAAAAAGATGAGGACAGGAAATTATTAGAATAAGAAATGACAGTAAGGAACAAAATTTTTACTAGTAACAGTTCCTTCCAGGTTCTTTTCTTGGATTTGGACATGGGGAAAAAAAACTTTCCTTGCACTTTGCTGTATTTATGGCAGAGATGGTAAAGATTGCTTTAACTGACATTGTCCCATTCCCTTCTATGGAGCAGTTAACAAGTACTAAGAAATTTTGGCAAAAGTTTACTTCAATTAGGCTGATACATTCCATTCCAGATGTCTAAGGCAAAACACCTCTGTGTCAAGCAGCAGGGCTGAGGAAGTACATTATTTTGCCATGCTGTCTTTGAAGAGCTCTATCAGCATATCCAAAAATGAAGAGGAATCTAGAATCATTCTTTGTCATTGCCTCCATACCTTTATATGGGAATTAAGAAGATGAATGTATTTCGTGCTATAGCTTATCCAAAGAATATGGACACTTTTTTTCCCCTGACATAATGCAGTGTAGGTTGATTGTGATTTCTTGTTTATTGATGTAAGTAGTAGATTTCTGTGCTTCAGTCAGTAACCTGATAATATAGTAGTGTACTTTGCAGAAATATGAATTCCTTCAGGACTGGTAAAAGATTTTTCTTTCCTAAACTTTTTTTTTTTTCTAGTCGCTGATCTGTAACGTCTTAGAAGTAAAGAAATGAAAACAAACCACAACAGTGAAAAGCCATTCTGGGCCTATAAAAATTACTGCAATAACTCCTTCCTTTAGGAGAATACTAGATGAACCACCTATTGAAAGGATCCTGCAATTGAAAGGTGGAGTGTTTTTTCTTTTAATGAAACAATACAACTCTCCTCACCAAGTTAACCCAGTGACACTGGTTGTGTAGGGAGGTTTCATCTCTTGGGCTGGAAAATCAAAGAACAGAAGGGTGTCAGGACCATCATTTCCACAATTCAAGGGCTTTGGCTCAGTAGGTTGTGAGGGAGATAAGTTGGTGATCAGGTAGGAAACTATACAAGTTTCAAACAGCCATATAAAAAGTCTATCCAAATGGGGTTTTTGTTGTTGTTGTTTTGTTTGTTTTGCTTTTTGTTTGTCTCTCTCTTTTTTTTTTTTAACCCAGCCAGCTCTAGAATGTAAAATTACAAGGTGATGCAGTAAATGTTCTTATTTATGTTTTAGAGGAAATAATTAAGCCTTAAATATTGAAATAATTTTGCTCTTCTAGTATGTAGAACCTAGTTAGCATGGGTCAGAAAGATATTAGTAAGCCTCTTTAGATCCACAAACACAAATGAATTGGTGTCATTGCTGCTCAATGGGTTTTACAAAATTAATATTAAGAAAATGTATTGCCTTCAGTATGATCAATGCTGTGGCAAGAAGAAAGGATGACGAATGTCTGGAGTAATTTGCTTTCACTTACAGAAAAATAGAGCTGCATTGAAAATCTATCAAGAGAAAAGAAAAGAAAGGCTGAAATAAGCAGCCACCTTAGTCTTCTTCAGTAGCAACGTTGAAACTGGAAAAGTGAATGCTTTCAAAATTTGAAATGCTAATGAACAATAGGAAAGAATAGCCAGTTTAATTTTGATATAGTATATAAAATTATGCTCTATCTTAATAGAATAGATAATGTGACACAATTTCTTTTCATTTGTATCACAAGATTGCTTCCTTTCATTTCACAAAAAAGGGCTATTTTGTTACACCTTAACAAGCATCCTTACTGAGATGCAAACATTGTTCTCTATCCTGTTTCATATATATTTTTTAAAAAAAATTATAGATTTTGCATTCAGGACTTAATTACTTTCATATAAAATATTCTGCATACAAGAAGGGGGGGAACCTGAATCTATTGCCTCGATGATTCTACTGCATAAATATGCTACTGTGGAAGATCTAAATAGAATGCATTTGAATTTGTCAGGAAGCAAGGATGAAAGCTGAGTATGAAAATGATTTTTATGTATTTGGAGACTGAGATTAAAAAAGGGAGGCCTTCATTTCTCAGGAAAAGACAATGATGGCTCTTTTCAGTATGAAAATGAGTAATAAATTGTTCTTTCATCAGTTTATTTAAAATTATATAAATTAACAGGCTAAATCAAGCATACGGCAGTTTGCCTATTTCCATGCTAAAGAAAATGGATATTTAAATATGAGACCACCGTCCTGGATTCCTGAAAGAATTAGGGACCAGATTCAGTAAACCACTGGAACCGGATCTGAAGAGACCGGACGGTAACAAGGCTGAGTCTGCTGAACCCATTCGTTAGGCAGCAGCTCTGGAAGTGAAAACTGTATGCTGTTCCCAGGCTCCCATTTACAGTTAGGAGAGCATATGTACCTCAGAATAAGATTCAAACCCATTGCCCTATTTGAGTGGGAAGCTGCTAAAATCTGTGCTGAGGCACTTCAGGCCAGTCAAATGGAAACACTGAGCACAGGTATGTTTCTGCAATGTCATCCCCTTCCATGATGTGGATGCTTCTGGTGTCTTTGAATCCAAAAGACAAAAGTCTACTTGACAACAGTTATCTATAAACTTTCTTCCAAAAGAGTAAGTTCTCTTTCCCTACAGGAAGGACAGTTAGTTATTTCTACAGCTGCATATGTCTTCTAGCCTGGCCTCTTACAGCAGTCACTCTGGAAGTGCCTCAGGCTATGAAGATTCAAACCCACAGCTCTCTGTCTTAGGCTCTTTTGGCAGGTGAAGGTAATTCCAGATGTCTTAGGAGAGGGAAAGAGAGAAGGAGAAAATAACTACAGACCTGTGGACCAATCCTTATCACACTCCGATCTCTGAGAGTTTCCAGACTATTATCTGACATTAATCACTTACAATAAGGAAAAGTTCTGGTCTTAAGTACTGTTAAGTGTTGGGATAATTGCAGGAGATAAGTGCATTTGGATCTTCATAGGCAATACAAGGAACTATCCGGTTCTTCCATAAGTGCTAATTAGCTGCACAAAAGACAATAACTACAATCTGTAGGGAACCAGCTTTGATGGTATATCATTTGTGTGTGTCATGAGAATGTCTACAGATCAAGCCTCCTGAAAGATGAAGGTGGAAGAGCACTTGTTCTATGCAGGCTTGAGACATGCCTAGTTCCAGTTCAGAAAATAAAACTTTGAGATTCAAACTCACTTTTTTTAATTATGGGAAAGTGTGTAAGCTTTGGGATTGGGCCGTAGGGAATTCTGGTACAAATTCTAGATAGCACTATAACAACTTTATAATTAAGAAAATCTGTATTATACAAAATGTGATAACAACAAAGGATTAGATTAGGACAAAAACTGGACATGTATAAAATATGTGTTATGGCCTCTTTACAAATTATTTATTTCTTCCTATAAATATACATATGGACACACAAGCTAGCCCACTTCATTAATTGTATACGGAGTCTTAGATTTATTGTAACAAAATAAATTTTACAGAATTATCTGGAGGTACTGATAATATGAAATATAAGGAAAAATAAGGAGAAACTGCACAAAAGTGTCTTTCAAATCAAGTTTGCTAGAAGTATCACTGCAGTTTTGATCTGTGCTTTTTTCATATTACGAAGAAGTTGCTAATGCTGCAAATGATTATCCTCAGAATTAACTTTGCATGAGTGTGTTATTCTGTTGACATTAATGAGACAGCTTATGCACATAATAAGTATGAGCATGTGCAGAATCAGTGCTCTGTATAGTTGCCTTTCATCATTTGATAATATTGATGAAGATAATTAATTCACATACAAGAGAGCTGGGTACAGCAAAGTAGTGAAGCTAAAGAACTATTTCATGGCTGTTGTGGCATTTACCTAAGGTGTGTCTTTATTAATTGTAAATTTTTGTGGTATGAATTGGTCTACTATTTTGTATTCTCAGGTTTTCCAGCCTTATAGTGTTGTAAATGACAGTGACGGATTTACTTTTTCCTGCCTTCATGCTTTTTTTTTTTTTTTTTTTTCTTTCTATTTATGAACTGAACACATTGTGCATTCAAGCATGTGCCTTAGGTGGTATAGCAGATATTTCGGAAAAAGCCGGCAAAAACTCTTAGAAAAAAAGTTCAATAATAGAATGCTTGGTAACCAAATAATAGAAATTCTTGTCCCCTGCCCATCACATTAAGGTATCTCCATAAAATAGATCAGCCTTTGTAACAAAACTGGCCTGGAATAAGCCCTTTCTTCTGATTATCTTATGGACACTGACTCCTAGCTCATTGTTAATTTCCAGTGTTTTAGCAAGCAAAGTTAACTGCTCAGTTTTTGAAGTTGCTGATCTAGACCTGTAGTGCCAATTGGCAAAGACCTTAGCTGTACCAGTTTGTAAATAGACAGAAAAGATAAAATAGTACCTCTTACAGGAGACTTGAAAAACTTTCTCAGAGATGCTATGTGTCAGGAAGAAACTCAAGAGTGTCTTCAACTCAGGGCATCCAGTGAAGAGGTGAAAGATAGCTTTCAAGACTTCTTATATCCATGTTATTTCGTGAGCTGAGCTGTAATTCGTTTGAGAGAAAGGGAAATTTCAGCAATGGACATAACAAAGATTTTGTGTGAATCAAATGAAGTTTGGACAATCATCCAAATGACAGAGACCATTTGGTCCCAAAAGGTAACTGATATGGCATATCTTACATCCATAGAGCTAAATTATTTTACTCTTAATTTACCTATTTTTGTATTAACTTGGAGTTTGTGTCTAGGAGGCTTTTTTTGAGTGCTAATGGGTAGGAGCTAGAAGTATAACAAGGATTATGCTAAAATTAAATGGTGAGGATGATGATAGGATGGTGGCTGTAGGTTTGCTTTGGCACCATTTTGTTTACTATAGAGCACAAAAGGTACTGAAGAGAAACCCAAAGCCTCAGTTGAACACTACCTTGTGGGCAAGATTCTTGACATCGCTCCAACCTGATCCATGGCATATGACAGAATAGGAGGTAGAGAGGTTGTGTAGGTCAGACTGATCTATAAAATGATCCTTTTCTGTTTTGCAGTGAATTCTCTTGTAGTTGAGCAGATCCTGTGGAAATGTGCTTGGCTGGCATTTGTTGGTTTGGAAGACTGTGTCCTAAATACTGAAATCCCGAAATAACTGTTCTTTAATGCCTGAAGTTCTAAACTTTCACCCTCACTCAAGCTCAAACCACAAAGCTACCCTTGCCCATTTCCAGTCTTGTCCTCCAGTAAACATGAGACATTCACCACTGCAAACATTATCAGTCCTGTTAACTCGCCACATATTGGAGAATTTAGCAGTTAACTGAATTCTGTAGTAGCATTACCCTAATACTAGCCAGATCTTTTCTGTGATTAGTATTCATACCACTGTGTTAAATTTCCCAGTCCAAATCAGTTAATCAACCTGCCTGAGAGCTCGTTATAAAGACCAGTAGACCTTGCTGTCTGAAGTAGTATGCAGAGATTTCTATCCAGGTTCAAGAAGCATGTTCTGCCAGAGGTGAAGAGGTTAGGCATGGACACAGTGATGGTGTAATGCTTAGGCTTAGAGTTAGCTTAATCTTAGGATGTGGGGAAGATACAACTTGTCTTACTGACGTGTTCTTTCATGCTTGTTTAAACTACAAAGACTGATTATGTGTCAGGATAGCTGGGTATGAGAGGCATAGGAGGTGTTTGGAGGAGGAGGACTGTAGAACTTAATTAATTCCTAAGTTTTTCAAATCTAATGACACCAGAAGAAGGGCTGTCACTGCCAGTAGCTTAAATTCTCTTTGTACTGATGGGGTGGGAAAGTCCTGCGTAACTAAAACGCAATGCTTACAGAAATCTTCTGTTTAACTTTGAATAACAATGCTTTTGCAATGAACAAGACTAGCTTTAAGAGAGTTAGAATTCAGTAAAAGAGCATCTGAGGAGCTGCCTTGTTGCTGTTTTCTGCAGAGGTCACTAAGCTGAGCTAAGCATGGTAGAGACAGAGGCTAATTTTGTCCAGTGAACAAGGTGATGCACTGGGATGACTCACTCATACTCAAACTGCAGGTTGATCAGGAAAATGTGAGCATGGGGAATGTTTTTCTTTCCAGTTCAAGGACTCCACCCCTTATGAAGTTGTCTGGCTTTCTCTTGAATGTATTTTAGCAGAGCAGGTCTGTCACTTAGAAGTAATCTGCAGGCTGCAGCTCCTTGTAAACTCTCCCAAGAGGGAATACTCCCATGCAAAGGTTTTCTGTTTAAAAGTTAACTGTGGCTTAATATGCATTTACTCCTAAGGCGGAAAGAGGCAAATAACTGCAGTATATATTGTCTTCTTTCAAGATTGTATTCCATTTCAGTGGGAACTGGAGGCAGTCAGTGTCTCGCAGGATCAATAATTTAATATCTGTAAATGAGATAGATAGTGAGCCAGTAAAGCGTATCCTGTTTGTCAGAGGAATTTCAGAAACATTGGGCACTCCTAGGCTGAGAACTGTGTTTTTCCAGGGAAATGACGTCAGTCTCACTGCTGAGCCATTTTATACAAGGCTGGGCAAGACCTTCCTGAGAGCAAGAATCTTGCAATGAAGGAAATGGAAAAAAGTTTCTTAGCTTTTTCCTGCCTCCTATGGGGTGAAATACTGTCTGCTGGGTAAATGACATGTCTGTGACATTAGCATATGAGATCCGTACAAGAAGGCAAATACAGAAATGAAACTTGGCAAAATTCTTTGGCCTGATCATGTTCTTTGTGTACAAGAAAGATTCCCATAATATGAGCTCTTTTGACTGAAAACTCTATAGATCCATGAATTGCTTCCACTGTTTTACTATTAGAGTGCTTGTTTAAATGGTTTTACTTGTAAGTTAAATGTTGATCATACCTTTGTCAAAAGTTTAATAATTTTATTTTTAATAAATGATTTGGAATGCTTTATTGTGGAACAGACCTGTTTCTTGTGTGGTCTAGAAAGTACCAAATGGGAGTTTCGTTGTCACTAGGTTTCTGCATTTCCAAGCTGCACAGTTCTGAAGTGTCAAAAGGCTAATCTGATATGCACTCTAGTTATTTTTAATGCATAAATCTTTTGATATAGGAGCATTGCAAATCTCTCAGAGGGAAGCCATTATCCAATATTTATGCAAAGCTATGTGAATTCTCTGTTATCCCTCTGCAAGCATTGCTTCCTCTTGCTGGACACTATGCAGTGACAATAACCAGACAGCACTCACTTGTGGAATTTACAGAGAGATTATATATTCCCTAAACTGAGTGGACCACAGGCAGGGCTAGGATGCTTCTAGGGAAATAAAGACAAAGACTACTTTCACCTTTGTTCCCCTACTAGTTGCTTAATATAAAATGCATTACTTTTGGTATTTAAATAAATTTACTGGCAGCTGTAAGGGATCAGTTTTGTAACATTCAGCAAGGTGTTTGATATTTGCACATACAAAGGTCTTAGTAGAATATCTATTAAAAACCTGAAAAAATGAATGGGATACTTTGCAATCTGGGTTAAGGAAGGTTTGTGGGTAGAGGTAAAACCTTTCACTATACCTGCTGATATAATTAGAAAAAACAGAGAAGTTTAAAGGCATGAAAACCATTTGACATTTTGAAATATAAGGTGTCAACCTTCAAAACTAAGCACTAGTGGAGAATAATTGCTCAGAATTTAACTTGCTTATGTTCAATTAGAGACTCGGAAAAAAAACTGGCTAGCATCAGTAAAGCAAGATGTTCCAAGGGAATATCATAGCAAGGGAAGAGGCCAGGTGGTGCTGAGAGGAGGGGAAGAGGGAATTATTTTCTGGTGAACACTCAGTGTTTAGTTAGATGTTGAAAGGAGGAAAAAGAAAATCAGTCTGACAAAAAAGCAGAAGCAGTACAACCACACTATAACATAGGTTATCCTTTCTGTGTTTTCCTGTGCAACAATATAGTGTTTATAGATAGCTAAAGAGGTATTTTTAAATAGAAAAAGTGGTCATCTTTGATACAGTGAAGAAAATAAGTAATGCACACATCACATTATATACTCTCAGAGGCTATGCCCTTTTGGCATAGGCATTTGTACAGACTGGAAGAATCAGTGACACAGAGGATCACAGGGTTAAAAAAATAATTGTCTATCAGTTTTATTATAGAGCTGTGCACTGGATGCACGCCAGATAAAGTGTAGCTTTCCCTAGAGTCAGTGAAGAAGAGTTTTTGCAAACTCTGCATACTGTCTAAAAGAGTTAGGGACTCTTGGAAAGAAGAAAAACAAATATATATTTAATTTTAGCTCTCGTAACTCATCGGTGAACTATTCCACCAGGTTTTCTGTGTCAGAAAAATAATCCTGTAAACAATAAACCAAAAATTGGTCTCTGTTTCCACTCAGAAGAATTTTTACCCTAACTGAACTTTTGAACTGTTTTGTATGACACCAGGTAGAGAAACCATTAGATGAGATAGAAAACTGGATCAAAAAGGTACAATGCTTAATGTGGTTTATTATTTATTTTTTGTATTTACAGTTGTGTAGACCAATAAAAGAGAGTTTTATTTCCCACCCTCTCCCCAGATTTTTTTCCCCAAGTCTACAAATTAAAAAATATTAGCTCGCGCACATATGTCATTGTCCACTGTAGTATGACAAAGCTGTTTGGTATCTGTATATGCATTCAAGAAAAGGGAGAAGATGTAATTTCATGTGAGAGTGGAAGAAGGTTCAGTAAAAAGCTGTATGTTTAAAGGAAGAAAAGATCTGTCCTGAGGGACTGACTCAGGGAGGAAGGATTTAAGCCTTAATCATGTCCATATTCTCCTCCCACAGAACTAATATTTTGTCTGATGTATTGAAGTTAGAGTTTTCAAGAGAAAGGAGCAATATTTGAGAACTGTCTGAATTTTCAGCTCAGTGTGAAAATTCTCTCTAAGTGTCTAGGGGAGGAATGCTAAGCACAGATGGAGTGGTGATATACTGAGCTGGGGGAGCTGCCCAGGCTGTTGTTCCAAGTATTTGATTTTGTGAATAACAATAGAGCCTTTTTCATTGACCTCTGAAGGATTAATTTCTTAATTTAGCACTCAGTAGCAAAGAAGCCCGCAGAAAAGAAATAATTGGATGTGCTTATAATGAATTAGACTGTTTATAGTTTGTATAAGGCACAAAACCCATAATCTGCTGATTGCAGTTGAATTTGAAAAGTGCTAATTCATGAGCTTTGACATTTCAATTATTTTATTATTAATATGTTCAGCATCCACCTGTACTGCTGTCTTAGCATCATTTCAATAGTCCTGCTAAACAACACTAAAGACAGACAATGGGAAATGTCATATCACTGTGCATTTTTCTAAAGGATGGTGTAGGAAATATAATGAGAGTTTTATTTGATTTAAGGTGGCTGCTTTTCAAAGCAGAAGTGCAAGGCGTTGTTAAATTGTGCTGACAAAGAAAGGCAGAAAGTGAATAAAAACTCAATTCCATTGAAATTTTAGACTTGTTCAGCCAATAATTTTTGTACTTGACATATTTTTTGGTGGCCTGCTGCAAATGGCTTAATATTTCTTAAAAGTGTTGCATTCATTTTCACGTCTGAATTTTTCTTTTTCTTTTTCTTTTTAAAATGGATTTAGCCACCAAGTTATCCAAGTCATGTTCCCCTATAGTTAAAGCATGCAAGGTGGAAAACAAATATAAAGGAATACAGATGATTACCTGAAAGTGCTTTTTAAGAGGTAATTTTTTCCTGGTTACAGTGGAATTATTACAGAAATAAAACAGCAAATATGACTTTAATGCAACATACAGACTGCCTAATATGATAATTCCAGACCACCTTTCTTGGAATGACTAAAAAATGTCAATGCGTTTCAAATCCAACAGGTGTTAAGACCACAAAACTTCCTGGATTTGCATATGGTGGGGCTGTCAAAGAGAATACACAAATTCTCTAATGTGAAACTGAAAACACTTCTGGTGATGTGGTTCAGCCAATCTGCATGTGTCATGCTGGAAACATGATGCTCCCAGGCCCTGGCATACCACTCTGTGGCAATGTGGTGTGCCAGGAGCAGGACTGCAACACATGACTGTCTTCTAATAGGTCTGCAACCTCCCTGAGCAGGATTTAATTCAATCCTGAATATAAGATCATTAAATCTAGGTTTTGTTTTCTCTGCTAGACAAACCTAGGAAAAAGAGAGATTATTTTTAAACCACCCATAGCTTGCCCTATTTCGCCATCTAACACATGAAGAAAGAAATGGGAAACAAATGTTATAAACCTTAACTGCAACACTGGAGCCCCTGGAGATCCAACTTTTCCCCTCTGACAAAAAGCTGTAAGATACAAGCTATAAAAACTACAGGCCAGTCAGTCTCACCTCTGTGCCCATCAAGATCATGGAGCAGATCCTCTTGAAGGCTCTGCTAAGGCACATGGAAAATGAGGAGGCGACTGGTGGCAACCAACATCACTTCACCAAGGACAAATCGTTCCTCACAAATCTGGTGGGCTTTTATGATGGAGTTACAGTATCGGTGGACAAGGGAAGGGCAACCAACATCATCTACCTGGACTTGGGCAAAGTATCTGATGCTGTCCCACGTGACATTCTGGTCTCTGAATTGGAAGGATATGGATTTGATGGATGAGGCACAGGATGGTTGCACTCAAAGAGTTGCAGTGAATGGCTCAATGTCCAAGTGGAAATTGGTGATGAGCAGTGTTCGTCAGGGATTGATACTGTGACTAGTGCTATTTAACACCTTTGTTGGTGATGTGGACCACAGGATTGAGTGCACCCTCAGCAAGTTTGCGGATGACACCAAGATGAGTGGTGCAGTTGACACACTGGAGGGATGGGATGCCATCCAGAGGGACTTTGACAGGCTTGAGAGGTGGGCCCATGCCAACCTTATTAAGTTCAGCAGGGCCAAGTACAAGGTCCTGTACCCAGGTAGGGGCAATCCCAAGTACAAATACAGGCTGGGCAATGAGTGGATATGAGAGCAGCCCTGAGAGAGAGACTTGGAAGTGCTAGTTGATGGAAAGCTCGACATGAACAAATGACATGCAAGTGCAGCCCAAGGAGCCAACTCTATCCTGGGCTACATCAAAACAAGTGTGGCCAGCAGGTTGAGGGAGGTAATTCTGCCCCTCTACTCCACTCCTGTGAGACCCCTCCTGGAGTACTGCATCCAGCTCTGGAATCCCCAGTACAAGAGGGACATGGACCTGTTGGAAGAAGTTCTTCGCTCTGAGTATGGTGAGTTATTGGAACAGGTTGCCCAAGGAAGCTGTGGATGCTCTATCAATGGATGTATTCAAGACCAGGTTGGATGGGGCTTTGAGCAATCTGGTCTAGTGGAAAGTGTCCCTGCTCGTGGCAGGGGAGTTAGAACTAGATGATCTGTAATGCCCCTTCCAGCACAAACCATTCTATGATGGTTTATGAGCCTGTGACAATGAAGAATATGATCTTTAGTACTGCTAAAAATTCCCCTTCATGGCTTTAAAGATGCATTATTTGTGGAAATTTCTGTTCTGAACACATTAGAATACATCTCTTCAATGCAAATACACTAACTAGCCAAGTGCTAATAAGCCAGAGTACGTAATTTTTTTTCTCTTCATAATCCTTTTAAGCAATTTAGTGGCATTTTTTTTTTGGTAAGTAGTGAAACTGGGTGCTTACTTTATTGCACGGACTATTTCTTAGTGCATACAGTGGATACACAATCTTTCCTGGGGCTACTTCTCAAGAAAGCTTTCCATGGTCCATATAGCATAAAGATAGTTTCCTTATAGTGATGAAGAAATGTTCATGTGGACAAGTATTTTCATTTTCAGAGGCTAAAAACCAGACTTTTGAAAGACCATTGCAATGTGATTAGTGATCACTTCAGCAATTGTTTGGGTTTTTTTGTTTGGTTGGTTTTGTTTTGTTTTTTGTTATTGTTGTTAGGTTTTTTTTTTCTGCTGAACAAACTTTTTTGAGGACATTGCTAGTTATTTTTCACTGCAAAGATGGATGTCTCACTTTAGGGGAAGGAAATAACTTTTTGTCTCAGGGCATAATAGTGCAGTAGGAATTGAATCATTAATATCAACATTTGTGCATTTGTTACCAGCCTGTCTTGCCTGCCTGTGAGTGACTGTAATAACCTCTTTTCTGACATTTATGTGCATATTATATCAGAACCATGTTTTATAATTCATTTGACTTCTTCAAGAGCTGGAGATCGGGAAGGTAACTTTCATAGTTTTCTGAAAACCAACCTTTGCTGCTGCTCATTTCAAGAATACTTCTCAAGTTAAAACAATTTTAGCTGTAGCCTAAAAAAAATCTCAAAGCCTTATAATTAGCCAGAACTAATGCCAAACATGAAGTATAGTGGAAAAATGTCATTTACAGATATTTTCTAGCCACTGAAAAATATAATTTTCTTAAAATAGGTTTAATTATAATTATAGGTTCTGTGACATTTGAAAATAAATAGCATGGTGAATATTTCCTGGCTGTATTGAAATTACCTATCAATAAATAGGAGGGATTAACAGTTGTCTGCTGTAAATTTATGAAAATTGCAATACAAATTATGAAGTTGTACCAATTTTGATAAGCACCATCCAAAATGAAAAAAATAAAGGAACCACTCATGCCCCAAAGAGCTTACAGTCAATAGCAAAGGATAAGCTGATACAAATGATCAATAATAGAGACGCTTGTGTACTGATGATACACTTTAGGAAATTATTGACCTTCTTGCATCTTAGCCAGCCTGGTTATATAGCACTCTTTATTAGCCAACTTATGTGCCTCATGCTCCCTGTCAACTACAAAGCACTCAGCAGGAGCACTTTTTACTTGTAGCCCAGCCATACCACATTGCACTGGAGTCTGATGCACTCACAGCTGGGAAAGGAGCATTATGAATCAAAACCAGTGGTTCCCCAACACATGAAAATGAAGGCAGTTGACACTGACCAGTGTTTCTTGGGTGAGGATGTAGCTTCCTCCCTGCTCTCCTGCTTCCATTTCCCCAGCACTTGAGGAAAAAATGATCCTTTTCTAAGAAGGTGGGGTTTCTTCCAGATTTCCAGTGAACTGCATCCTAGTTAGATTTGGCACATTTTTGACACAGTAAAGTTAGGAGTGTGATAATTTTAAGCTCCTGCTAGAGTCAATTACAATAAATAAATAAATATGTCTCTAATGGCAATTTTCACCTTTGGGGGCTGAATTGTCTTCTCCACTGAACAGAAGAGTTTGACTTTAGAAAGGCTAGGATAAATGGGAGCTAAAGTGTTTAGCTGGATTTTATTCTGACATTCCAGAGGACACATGAGTTTAGAGTACAAGGCATATGGAAATATTATTTCACAGATAGACACCAGTCCTTGCTGCTGCTTCTTTTACTTTGTGGCAGAATTGCACAAGCTAACTAGTTAGGGAAGTTTTTTAGCTCCCTTAACAGGGAGCTCCCTTAGTCTTTTTAGCTAAGAAAAGAATTTACGCCTTGTAAGTTTGAGCAGCACTTGAAGCTGAAATAGAGCATCACAATGAAATGGTTGATGATAAACTTGGAATGTTTTTGATGCCATCCCATGTAGCTTTTTCATCCATTCCAAATGAACAAGAGAAGCAGGATCTGATTATCATATTGGCTGAGTAAATCTATGTACTCTACCTTAACATACAAAACAATCCCAGCTTTGTGACAGAACATCAGTAAAAGGTCAACCAGACATTACTATCCACTCTGAACTTGACTATAAACTCTCAAAATAATTGAAAAGCTTAAGCAGTTCTCAATGGGCTGCAAGGAGCTTAAGATTGCTCTGCATATAGAAACAGAAATGATAAAGAAGTAACCTGGAGTATTGACAGAATAGAAAAGGTTTGTTTCATTAGTGGGAGAAATAATAGTAATAATAGGAAAATACTCCAAAAACATGACTGCAAAAGATTTTTTTGAAAGAGAAGAAACCCCAGCTTTCTTACACACAGTAGAGAAGATGGTAGTACTTGGGTGAGTTTCAAAAGTCCGCTTCTGGGTGAATAAGAAACTTAGCTAAGGACTAGCACTAGAAGAAAAATGCTTTAACTAAGGAGTAATTAAGAAAAACTTTTAATTAATTCTGTTGTTTCCAAGCCTGTTAAATGCAGCTCAGAAGACTAAATAAAATGTTGGCTGTTAATTTTTAAATGAAAGCATGAAATCTGTTGAAAGAAAGACTTCCAAAGCATTAAAAATCACAGTAGAAAAGGTTTTCTACAGTTAAAAAGTTCATTTAAAAAATATATTGCCCAGATTCCAGTCAGCCTTATTCTTAACTAGACCGAGATGCTGTGTATGGGGTTTTTTTTGTCATGAGAATTAAGGAATACAGTTTTATGGAAATTAAATAATTTTAGAAAAACAAATGCATATTTGTATCAAATCAGTTTCCTCTATGGATTATGTTGTTAATTATGAATATGAGTCTCAAGCAGCTAGATATAAAAATTCCTTTGTGAACTGTGGATTTACTCTATAGTTGGTGAACAGCAGGCTTTCAATCATCAAAAGGAAAACATATTTTCTGGGAAAACTTTGAATTTGTTCAGTAGATTAAGAGACGCAGCCTTAAACCCATGAGGTTGGCTGATGTTGCCTGGACCCCAGTTCTTCACATAGGTTTGCCCTTTAGGAATTTCCCCTGATGTCTGCAAGTATCCTCTTATGGTAGAAGCCATACTTCAGCCTAGAGATACTCAGGATAAAGTCTTAGTTTTCTGAAAGTCAGTAGGAAAGCTTCTACTGACTATCATCTGGCCTGGATTTCACTCAAGTCTCATTAATAGATCCCATTTTTTTCATAAAGCATCATCACCAAATATGTATGAAGAGTGGGAATTTTAGTAGAAAAAGAATGGGAAGTTGTGTCTTGAGGGGAATGAAAGACAAAGTCACCTACAACTTTAATATGGTTTAACAGAACATATTTCAAGCCATAGTAAAAATGAAATTTTTTCTGTATTTTGTTCTAGTCTGGGGGTGGGCAGTTGGATTTTTACTTTTGATTTAATGGAACCAAGATCTGCACACGTGTATGTGTTCTCTTCTCTACTAGAGTACCCACTGGAGGGTGATGATTTTCTTGTTGAGCTATGCACAGTACAAGCAAAACCGCCTTGTCTAACTTATTGAAAAAGGTGGTATCTAGTATGTAAAGGGTGGGCAGGAAAAAACGCAGAAGCATAAAGAAAGGAAGAGTACACATAACACTGGAGTTGTACCTGGTCCTCTGAACTGACAGGTTTCTGTCCAGTAGGTTGCAGTTCTTTTCAAACTTGACTTTTTCCTTTTGGAAGTGTGGTCCAGAGATGGCTACTGTGAATATGCTGGTAACAATGAGAGCTTGAGGTACTGATTTTTTTTTTCTGGGACTTGGGACATATTTGGAGAAAACTCTTGCACAAAAAGCCCTTCATTAGGTACCATGCTATCTTTTATTGAGACTCATGGACAGAGATAAATAAGGAAACAGAGATTGACGGCATTATCTACCTGACTTGAGCCAAATCCCAGTGTCTAGAATAGAAAATCAATTTGAAGATCTTGAAGAGAACATGAAGCAATTAACCGGTAAATTGATTCCAATTGATCTACTTGGAAATGTGGCTATCTCTTCTCAGACCTGGGAAGAGCTTTGTTGTTGTTGTCCACAATTTACACTGATGCTATTTGTTTACTATGTTTATAGGTAATGGAAGTATGTAAATCTGATATGAAAGAAGCAGAAAACAGTTCTATTTTATTTTCCTTATTTGTTATTTCTTGCATTTTTTAAAATAAATTACAACTACCAGTGATGCAAAAATGTTTAAGTACTTTCCCTAAAAGAGGCTTATTGCATTTGTAATCTGCACCGATATAAAAACTTACAGAAACAGCATATGATCAGCTCAATAAGGAGCAACTCAAATTCACGCCCCTCTTTTCAATCTTTTTAAAAAAGACATACTTTTGACAATGTGGGATCTAATCTCAGATGCATCGGTGGCCCTGTGATAACAAAGGTTTATTTTCTATGCTAACTGTTGTTTCACCGGAATGATTTCACCAAATGATTTCCTGTAACTCCACTTATGTGGAATTTTAAAAGCTTTTATGGAAATTTACAGTGAGGCTCTGTGGTAGGTGCACCCACCCTGACAAAGGGTTTTCTGGCTGTTGAAACATAGTGACTGCTGATTCTTTTCATGTCCATAGTTTTGTGCCTTTAAAGTGATTGGGGATGTCAGCCAGTAGGAGCTGATATGATCATGTATGACCACAGATTAGATTCTACTAGGGTATAAATGGAGCCTTGCTGGAGAGCTGATTTGAGTCAGGCCTCCTCAAAGCAGTGGGTCTGCAGTTAGGTTCTCCCCCTTGGATTGGGGACACTGCCCAAGGAAAATTCCCAGGACTGAGTGAGCCCTTATCCCTCATTTTGGTGAGTGAATACTTTTTGGAATATATCCTTGAGTAAGGCCAAGCCCCCCTGTGGGTTAGTGATCCCCTGTTCTGGGTACCCTTGAGTGGGAGGTTTTCTCCTTTGCTTGTGAGTGTGTACACACTTTAGGTTATCTTTCTAAAAAGGAATATTCATGAAACTTAGGAATTCTTAAGTCAAGTTGTGTAGTATTATATTCTTGGCTAACATCTGAACTTGTGATCTACTTTGGTCTGTTGGAGTGCTGGGTAATTTTTGGTTGGAATAAATCTTATATTCCTACCTGACATCTGCTCTGTTTGTTTTGTGGGTGCCTATGTGACAGTATCAACTGAAAATTCCTCAGAAAAAATGGAATTTCTTGACAGCTTATATTGGTTTGTGAATGTTAGTTTTGAGATCAAAGTCAGATCCAAACTGTCCGGAGTACATAATTAAAATCACACATAGTCTAATGATGCTTCAATAGTTCTAGGTTATCTCCCATACGAGTTATTGTACCATTGAATCTACATGTTCACAAAAAAGATCCTACTTAATCTGTAGGAAAAAAATGAACAAGAAAGCAAATTCATTAATCTTCCTTGCCATATACAAAAGTCTGCTGCACTTAGCAATAGTAGATTTAAAAGTTAAAGTATAGAAAGCATGGATTTGTTTGTTGCTGTTGGTTTTTTTAAACTGTGATATAGAAGATAATTACCTTTACATCTTTAATGCTCTAAGAGTGACTGCCCCGTATGTAGTCTGATAGCAGTCCTGCAATATGTGCTAGACCCAGTGAGAAAGGCTGTCATGCATGTAAGTGTACTTTTCTTTTTTTTTTTTTCTTCTTTCCCCTGGATCAAGAATCATTGTTGTCGTCATTGGAGCTGATGTGATCCTTGTTAAGGTAGGACTACATTCACCATGAGGGCATAGGATTACTGTTCTCACTAATCCTGTGAGATTATGGGTTGAGTTTGGTGCAGATGAGAATGTGAAGGTAACAGAGCTTGTCATGTCCATGGGTGTCCTGTTCATGTTATAAACAGATGTATATACATTTGGCTGTGCAGCTTCCTAAGCACCTGCAGTGTGGATATAGGTGGTGCTCCAGACTGGGATGCCCACACTGAACTGACCTAAGAAAGGATTGAAGAGCTGTGCAACCTTTTGAGTAAAAGCCTTAAGTAGAAAATAAAAGGATCTGAGACCTGACACAGCCCTGGAGAATGGAGCAGTCACACTGTATACATTGAAGATATATCTGGTAAGAAAATTGTTCTTTCTTGAAGTGCTGCATTTTTATTAATCTTTTCAAGGCTTGAAAAGGCTGGGAGGAACATGTAAGAGATACATTTTTTTTCTATGGATTATTTGTAGCTGAGATCATTCACTGAGCTTCTTTATTGTGTGACCTCTGAAAATCGCTCTGTTTGTCCATCTGTGAGAGTGTGATAAATGTCAACAGAGGAGCAAAAATAAGTTAGGGGAATGGGAAGGCAAAAATCCCGTAAGAGCTCCTTAAATCAGATTTGTTACCAAATTAATCTTATATTGGTGTAAATTTCTGTAAGTTAAAAACTAAAACAGTTTTGATAATGTATAAATTGCACTTATGAACAGTGCCTGTGAGATAAGCTGAATTATTTTCTTCTACTGATGAAGATGAAGTCCAGAATATGGCGTCCTTGTCTGAAACAAGTCAAGTACTGGGAATGTAAGTTTATTATACACGGAGCTGTATAGCATCATTCTAGTTTGCAAGGTGCTGAGAGACTGCTATTGGAAGCTGTTTAGATGACTTTTCTGATTTATATCATTGTCCTTCATCCAGTAAAGTGGGTCTGTTCTAGTTTCAAGCCAGTGAAGGAGGGTGCCGGGTAAGTCTGTCTAAACTCAGTCAACATGCCTTTCACCTGGTTTAGGGAATACCAAAGGCTGCTGGTTGTCTGCCTGAAGTTCAAAGAGTAACAAAGATATTTTCACAAGGGAAAATACACCCAGACTTAATTTTGAAAGGGCAACAACTGTGGTGGAGCAAGAAAATGAGCTGACACTACATATGCTGGCAATTACCCTTTTCAAAACCCATCTGTGAGAATGGACCAGGTAATTTATATCACATGCTGAACCCAAACCCATCTGCCTCAGGGATTAGGGTGGGAAGGAACAAAATACACCCAAAGCTATCCACACACCTGTCTTGTTTGTGGATGAACAATGGTTTTATGTGCCTACGCATACTGCACAGGGTGATGACCACAGTGATGACGACCTTTGCTTTAGCACGAGCATGGCAAGTCTGAGACATCGCACAGTAATGAAGTCACTGTCTAGCCACTGTACAGTTCTCGTGCACATATTTCAGTCTCAGAAATCCCAGACAGAAATATGAACCCCCAGGGCTGTAAATCACCATTATTCACTGAAACCTAAGGCTGATGAAGGTTGGGTCGGCTTAAAGCCTATACATGAACAGTGGAGATGTTTGGGCTGTGGAAATGTTGAGGTTTTAAACAAATCTCTGAAATCTTCAGACTGTGGAGAATTCAGGTGTGGAAAAGGGTGTGACCAAAGATATTTGAACAGGCTATAGATTTTCATACTTTTATGTTTGTATTTCTTGAGTCCAGTGCCATTTGCTAGATCTTGGTGTGGAGATTAAATGTTGAACTGCTAGCATTGCTAGGTAGACAATCCCTTTTCCCTCTTATTTTGGCTTGGTAAATCAGGATACATCTTTTTATTTCACCTCCAAATCACAAGCCTTCTTAATTGAGTTCTTTCTCAAGCAGAAAAATTCCCATCTCTACATTGGTGTGTTTACAAATGTCATGCCTTTCAGTGTACAAAAAAGAATAAGTCAACAGTTCCTTTCTACCTCAAAGCACTTTACCTTTACTCAGAGTGCTTAATGCATTCTTATATTAACTAACAATGGATGAAATGTGTTTGTGTAGTGTTGCCTTAATGATTATTAATATTGTATGAGTTCTTTAAATTGCTCTACATGAACTAGAGGTGAGTGCTATCATGGAAGGGGATGATACTGGGAAAAGTATTGATAAGCTTCAAAGTTATGGCTCCAAAAAGAGTACTTCAGTGTCATCTTTTGCTATACTCAAATAGGCGTCACTGCCCTAAAGCTGAGGAAATCTGCATGAGAGTCCTCTCCACCAGAAAATGTTCCTAGAAAAAGGTGAGAGAAAACAGTAAGTAAGGTTCTTCATCTCAGTGTATTTGAATGTGTTTCCCATGATCACTGTGTTCAGCTAACACAGCTCTTTACCGGAAAGATCTGAGCAGTTGCAAATCAAATACGATCTTTTCTAACAGCACATTTATTTTTGGATTAAAGTTGCCATGTCCACTTAAATAAGGGTTTTTTTTGTGATACTGAGGAGACAGATATGCAGGCTGGTGCAGGTCAGCTATACACTTAATCACTTATGTTCATGAGTTGGATGTCTTCCCACAGAACAGACACCAATAGGATGTGGTACATACAAAGAGGAACCCAAGCCATTGGACAGGCAGAGCAAAGATTGCACTGCCTCACACTCAAAAGCAGCTGACTATGACTTCTAGCCATGTGCCTTAATCAAGCCATGAGACTCTGATTTTATTATGTGTTATGGGCTGGCAGAACAATTTGCTTAGTAATTTAAACCAGATATGTAACTAAGGCTTAAAGCTATGGAGTGAGAGAATTGGCCTTTGTGGTGTTTATAAAGTGTCACAATCATCCATAGCTTTAAAAGGAAAATATTTATTCTTCTTCCTCTCGTTCAACACTTGCCATCGTGCCTTCTACAGATTGTGTCATGCTCCCCAGGGTTATTTGCACTGACGTTAGTTAAGAGTCATAGTGTCACTTAGAATCATAGAATCACAGAACCGTTTTGACTGGAGAGGACTTGAAAGATCATCAAGTCCAACTATTAACATAGTACTGCCAGGTCACCACTAAACCATGCCCCTCAGCATCACATCGATTTGTCTTTTTAAATACCTCCAGGGATGGTGACTCCACTACTGCCTTGGGCAGCCTGTTCCAGTGCTTGGCAACCCTTTCAGTGAAGAATTTTTTCATAATACCCAATCTAAACCTCCCCTAGTGCAACTTGACACCATTTCCTCTTGTCCTATTATTTGTTACTTGTCTCACCTTGCTACAACCTCTTCAGGTAGTTGTAGAGGTTGATAACATGTCCCCAGGGCCTCATTTTCTCCAGGTTAACTCCAATTCCCTCAGCTGCTCCTCATAAAACCTGTGCTCCAGACCCTTCACCAGCTTTGTTGTCCTTCTTTGGACATGCTCCAGCACCTCAATTTAAAATCTCCAGTAGGAAAATTTGACATGTGAGACAAAAAGACCAATATTTCTCAACTTGTGATCTGTACCATAAAGCTAGTCATTAAACGATTGCAACTCTTCTTTTATGATATGTAAGCATCCACACACAGAAGCAAGAAAATAAACAAAATGGAAACAATGTCCAATGTTAGTTAGCTGCCTTTTTTTTCCCCCCAGAAATGGTGGGTTAGACTTGATTTCATTTCAGAATGGTTTTGGAGTTTTGGTTTAAAAAAAAAATAAACAAAGCTTGGAAAACACTTCTACAGGTAATAGTCATATTCATGATATATATTAGGATGCTGCTTCTTTTGTGCACAGAATGAGACACATATCCCTCGGAAGATGAACATGGAAGCTTGTATTTAAAGATAGAATTGTATCTGAGGACTGAATCACAGCATGCTAACACAAATGTGCTGTGACAAGCCATATGTTTCAGTTATTGATTTCTTCATTATAAGCTACTTGAGGAGGTAGTAATACCAACTGTGCTTCTATATCTTGTCCATCATTCTACTTGGCGTCCATTTTTGGAGTGTATGTTAAATTCTTCTAGAAATCATAGAGTATGTCACAACATCATTTGCCCAGATCATTTTTAAGGATATAATTTTCCATTAATGTTACATATGCAGATGGCTCTGGTCCACTCCTGCTCCTCTTTTGTTGTTCAACTTGAAATCAGTGTAATTTTAAATATTCTACCTGCCAAATTCCATTTCTTATCTTACTCATAAGGCACATTAAATTGGTTAAGCTGTTTTTATTATTCCTTTAAAATATCCCAGCATACCAGTGAATTTAATAGCATTAGGTTTGGGCAGGAAGGAAATAATCTGTATTTCATAAGTAAGGGAAATAATCTATATTTCATACCTCCAAGTATCAAGGAAATAATATATACTACTCAATTTCCCTATTGCCAATACAACTTTTTAGTTTACTAATTTGTTATTCCTAAAAAAAGGCCTCTTCTCTTGCTTTAATATTTTTTACTGACATCAAATTTGATCATGTTGGATCAGTCTTCAGAAATGGAAAAAAGAAAGAAAAAAAGCTATAGCTTGGAAACAAGCAGGAAGAGCAAGTAAGCTATTTAACGTAGCAATACTTTGTCTCTTTAATGTTTTTTTGCTGATCGTACAACTTCATCTGAAGAACATTAATGAAATAGCAATGTGAAATATACGTCTGGTGAGACTAAGGCTATGTAATAAGTGACTTTGTAGGCAATGTTTTGTGACTTTTAAAGAGTATTTTATGTTTGTTACTGCCTTAAGCTTGCTCAATGTTCTCAATTTACATTTGACTTTTTTCTCAGATGTGCCTTCTATGATATGGGTTCTTTCAAACAGAAAATAATCAAGATGCCAAAGCTTATAATGAAGGAGGGTTTAGAAACAAAGTTTTAATCTGAGGCAGACAGATTAAGGTCCTGACTCTCTTCAGCACTGAATACCAATTGGTTTCTGCTGATGATGTAAAGGTTTAAGAATAACGATAATTTGTTCCTGTGCCAGAGGTTAGTTACAATTTTGTGCTGTACCTGCCCTGGCTCTTTGCACCTAACCTGGCACACTGGGGGGACAGCTGGACCACATACACTGGAAGTCCACTTAACTGAAGGGTGGTGTTACCACAACAGGACTAGACAGCTGGCCAGTACTAAACACAGGAGGTCTGCAAGCAGCTTTACTTTTGAATGCATTTACTTTTGCTGCTACTCCTTGAAAACAGGTCTTTCCACTCGATTTCCAGTGCTTCTCAATCCTTCATTTGTCCATGTAATGCTGGACCCTGCAGGATGAGGCATATTTGAATATGCAGGGCTGGTGCCTGCCATGTCTTCATCATCTGGCTCAGCACAGGGCTCCCGCCTTGCTCTGTGGGGAGGTAGAGAGGGTGAAGAATTAGGGGTAAGTCACTTGCAGCACTTCTCCTCAGCAATACTATACAAGATACTCATATGTAGTCCCTAATGTGAGGAAGGGGTATTCTCATTCATAAAGCTTTCCCCAGCTTTTTTTCCAGGAAGCATCATATAGCACAGTGCTAGACAGAGCTCATTTTAGCAGCCTGTAATTTGTTTGCACTTGAGCATCTTGCCCGTGCCCTTACAGCTCTGTTTCACCGAGCACATTTCCTCTAACAGGAAGACCCGTGGAATTTTGTTTGCACTTTGTCAGTGGGGAAATCGCATGAGAGTCAAACATTCCTCAATTCTGGGTTTAGATTACACTGTTATCCTGCTGTCTGCTGTGAAGAGCTTTTAAGTGGCATGTTTGCCATTAGAGCCTCTCAATGTGAATCATTTACTATTGACAGTGGAAGCTAGTAAGAAACGTTTCTGTGGGATATAGATTTATAATTACACTGTTAGTTTAAGGCTTAAAGCTTTTTTTGATAGTTCAGGGAGAGGCTTTTTTAGTTTTGAAACCATAGGAGATGTATGAGAAATCTGACCTATCATGTTGTCTCTGGCTCAGGAGCAGGAATATGGAATGAATAATAATAAAATAAGGCAAAGAATTATTTTCTTTAAAAGCACTTTAATCTGATTCCATCGACAGATGGCCAAAGGAAAAAAATTGTGTTATTTTGAAAGGTTTGTGTGGCTGCCTGGAAGCTATTGTCCCTGAAGCAGGGCAGGCAGCATGAGCTGAGCAAATTCTCCTGGTGAGCTTCTCTGAGAAGTCAGCCAGATTCAATCAGAAACCAAAGAGCAATAACCTGAAAGAATGGCAAAAATAATGTCAGCATGTACATTTCCATGCTACCCTGGATTTGCTCTGTACATACCATATAGTGTGTCTGTGCATACCCTGAACTGGGAGTAGAAGGACTGTTGCTGTGTGAAAAGCATGACTGTGTGAGGTCCGTGTGGGGCCCAGTGTGTCTGTTGGGCCTGGACCAGAGCAAAGGGCACTGCTGAGGTAGAATTTTGGCTGCTTGACTGAGGAATGCTGCTGCCATGATGCTGTGCTCAGCTCCTTCACTGGAGAGGCTTTGCGTTCAGCTGGCTCTGGCTATGAGAGAACCATTTGCCTAGAGTGCATGTGAATATTGATATATCCCACATTAAACTTTTTATAAAAGCTTTGACTGTAACCTTGAGTGTTAGTATCCAAATGAAGACTATGAAGAGGGAAGGTCTTATTTAAGGACCATAGAAGGAAGATTTAAAATAGACAATTTCATTAGGTCCTGCTATCTTTATTCCCTTGATAAAGTGTAATACTTTTAAAGTATATGGTTTTTATATTCATTTGATAAATTATGACAAAGTTCAAAATAACCTTAGAAAGACAGCCTAAGAATACCGTCCATCACAAGATGAATATGCTTCTTTAAATGACTGGTTTGAAAGTGATTGGCTTCCAATAGTGGAAAAAAATAGACTATTCTATGAATCAAAGCCCAGATCTTAACTAATTTCTAGTTTACTTTCTGACTCAAATAGCAAAGGGTAATGAGTACAAAGGTAGTTTTCCAATTAAACAATTACAGTTGCCCTTGCTTTTGGAAGCCAGTGCAACTGTCATAAAAGGAATTTCAGAAAACCACAGTCCAGAAAATGTAACATTGCCTCAGGAGAAGGGCAGTGTGCCAGAAATATATTACATTAACTTACAAGCAAGTTGCTAGTGATTATAATGAAAACCACTGGCTGTATCTGGCCATGTTACAAGTGGGTGTAAAGCAGCCACAAATGATAGAGCCTGACAGCGATAGTGTGTTGCTGTGAGTGAGGCTCAGGTGCTAGAATAGCTGCCACGTGCCAATTGCTAACCCATAGCTAACATGGCTGTTAACTTTTACAGTCTACAGGATTTTTCCCAGCTGTGCTAAAATGGTTCTGAAAAATGCCAGACTGAAATATCAGAAAATTCCATTTTTCTACAAGCCTTACTCATCAAAGTGACATAAAATAATGGAGTCCCTCCATCTATGTATAAATGACGAAAGCATGTATCATCAAACTATTGAGTAGATTTTAAGTACATCCATTTTTAATATTTTATTCATTTTAAAATGCCTTTCACAGTGAGCTGACTGACAAAACCATATGAAATGTGTGTTTTTGTTTAAATATTCAGATAAATCAAAAAGCCATTCTCCTATGATGTTGTCTCAGGGCAGAAAGAAATGTGGCAACTGAATTATAAACCCTTGGCAGTAATTCACAGTAAAAATGCTGATACAGCAGAAACTGTAATGCTGTGACCAATATTGCTGTAATATAAATACTTACAATTTTATTTTGTATTTTCTCTTCAACAGCTTGTTGTAAGCTTTAACTAATGCATTTGAAATAAGCCACAATCATCTCTTGCTTTTCATCTTCCAGAAAAAGAATTCCACAGGCACAATGAAAACTTACTAATCAAAGTTGTGAACTGAGAAAATGATCTCAAAATTGTCACAAACACTGCTTAACTCTGTTCTGGTAAGGTTATGTCTGATTTTAAGCTTGAGTTTTTGTTGGGTTTAAACCTGGCTTGATTAAGGCCCTCACAGTCTAAAAGTCTGACCTTTTTTTTTAACTCAGCATGAATTAATAGCAAGTGTATCAACATATAGTAGTAACTAAATCTATAGAATTAAAATATAATATTTAAATCATTATAGTTACATAATAGTGAGAATCTGTGTCCAGAAGAAAATACTCATAGAAAAGAGGACCGGATTTGGTTAATCCCCATTTATAACAGTTGTTATTGCTTTGAGAAAGCCTTAAGGCATGCTGGAAAAGACATAAGATCTCCCCTCTGGATGGGCTCTGGGGTTGCACACATGAGAGCCAGGTCCTGGGCAGAGGGAGTAAGCTTAAGAAATCTAAAAACTGTGTCTTAACGTGTGAAATTTGAAACATGTACTAATGTGTTGCAGAGATGTTACATCACTTAATCCTGACTAAATTAACACCTAGGCTTTCATTGTATATTAGAAAGATGGACTTATTGTTTGACATCCTTAAAGAAAGTAGTGCAATTACAGAAACAAGTCTTTCCCTTTCAAGATCACACAAAAATGTGATCTCAAATGTGTTCTCACAACAAATGTACTTATTAGACATAATTAGAATGTCACAGAATGTCACAGAATGTGACCTCACATTTTGAAGTCAAATACAGTAAGTCTCCCTGCCTTAGAGGGCCTTGTGGCCTTTCATCTGGATTTACTGGGTATATACAGTGTGCTCTGGACTTATGAAAAGTCTGCTTATAAAGAGTAAATACATGCTCCAAAAGATACCAGATTAAACAGGCTGATGAACAAGTTTGTGTTTATAATATGCCATGAACCAGAAAGGTAGAGTGGATTCTCTTTGCTGGCTGAACATAATGAATATGACAGTATCTACATAGCATATTTACAACACCAGACTAGAGCGGTCCCAGGATCTTAGGTTATTTTTTACTTGTGACTGGATCTAACAAGGGACTGAGAATATTTTCTATGGTTCAGGGGGAATTCTCATTCAAGCTGGTTATTGGTGATCCAGTTTTGAGGTTGCTGGCACTGCATTAATTCTGTGGGGTCTTCATGGTTAAAGGGCAGCCCACTACCGTTATGCATAGTGCTTTTTTCTGTTGCAAATGCTAAGATTTTTTTCTCTAGAAAATACTAGAAGAGACAGTTGTCTCTGTTGCAGAAAAAATTCAGAATGCCTTGATGTAGCAAGTTCTTGAAGCTCCTACAGCTTGTTTCAAAAAATGTGTAAACTTATACACTAGACTGGAAACCACTGCCCATAGGATCATTTCCTTGCAGGATGATATAACGCAGATATTGGGATCAAACAATGGAGAAAATTATGGCTGTGCTGATGAAACTTGGAATACTACAGTTCATTCAGACTGCCTCTGCAGAGACATGGGGTCCATTAACAGGGATCTGCCAAGCCACTTACCAGGATGATGACAGCCTGCCTATTCTGCAGCTGCTGGGAAAGTAAAGAGATTATGAAGTGCCAAGGGCTCCATGACTGGAGTATTAATCAACAAAAGTGAGGGATGCAGAGGAACTTAATATTTGCATACAATTAGCTTGCATTCGAGTCACCGCCTCTATGTGATTAGTTTTAGATTCCACTGATGCAGCTGAGCTAGGCATGTTAATTCAGCACAGTTGCATGTGCAGATAGTAGCTCTCAGATGCTGGCTTTAGTCCTGGAAGCAGTACAACAGTGTTGGCTATAAATAATGCAGCAGGGGATGTGCAGGCAATGCTGTTTTCAATGCTCGTGTTAATCTATTACAAATTTGCTTTGGTATCTCTTCCTGACACAGTGTTAGCTGCTTAGACTTACACTTCATGTGCAAGCAGCGAAGCTGACTCGGTTTTCCTGTGCTTAGGCAGTGTGTAGCTCTATAGTCACAGCTGCACTCAGGGAGAGGGAAGAGCAGATGGGCTGAAAGTGAGCACACCATATTCAAAATGTCAGTTAAAGGAAAATTTTATGCTGCCTGTTGAGGGACAAAAATCCAAAGGAGAAAAGTCCTCCATTTATTTTGGTTAAAAGAATAAAAAATGAATAATATAAAAATGAAGACTGAGGCATGGTTTCACTGAAAGAACATGGAAGGAGAATGATGGCAATGGACAATAGAGAACACTGAAATACAGTAAGAACTTTTTAATGCTTACTATGTTGGAGTAAGAATGGCCAGTTTCTGGGCTACAGGCACACTGTAGTCATTCAGACGTTTGCCTGTGGACTGGAGGAGCCTTGGCTGTGCTTGGAGACATAAACTCTGCAGGCAACAGTTTTCTGACTCCAGTGACAGGTGAGATGTGACTGAACACAGGGCTAGCAAAAACCTACATCATGCCCCTTGTAATTGCCACAATAATAAAACTTGATAAACTACAGACAAGAAGGTCACAGTGAAGCCAACAGGGAACATTTCTGAATATTTTATTGTCTGTTTTATGTTGTGTCTGATTTGTGGATCTAAAAGTGAAGCAAGTCATAAGAAAGTACATGCATACTTGTGTGCCCATGTATGTTGGAGTGGTTCCTTAAAGTTCGTCAAAAAATCCTCTGATTTCTAGAAAATGTATTATGATAAAATGTAGCAAAATTGAAAAAAAGGCAATGTCTTTATGTAATTTTGTAAGCAGTGCAAGAAGAGATAAAGGTGCCAACACTAATGCTTGAGGGAGGATGAAGCTTGAAAGTATAAGACTGTAATACAAATTAGTTTGATCAGGCACATGTATTTCCCTATAATTTTCAAATTAATTTTTACCTTCTCAGCCACATGTTAAAAGTTATGTTTCTTTTCAGAAGCTACTTTGCAGTCAATAACATCTTGTGGGAACTGGTGTACTGTCAGGGAAGTTTGACACTCGATGAACAGGGAGAGCAGAATTAGACAGGTCTGTGGGTTTCCAGGCTGCCTATGAGCTTTGGTGGGAGCAGGGGCAATGCTCCACAGGTTGCATGAAATCACAGTCAGTAACTCTGTATGTGCCTCTTTCCTAATCCATCTGCATAATAAGCTTTTGCTTTTTCATATGAAAGTTTTTGAAGGTGTTTCTGATCTATACTTGCATATGGATGTCAGATGATGATGCGTTAAGTCTTCAAGCTGAACTGAGCATAGAAACATGCTCAAATGAAGCAGGGAAATAAATGTTGCTCTGTCAAAGGCACAAATAATATTCCAGATGCAAAGTTTACCCAACAAGTTGCTGGAAAAGAGCCATCTCCTGAGTCTTGCAGCAGTGGGATTAACGTTTAATTATAACAGCAAAATTTTTCATTGTCAAAAAGTACCTAAGTAAAAAGCTAGATCTTTAAAAGAAACTAAAATCTATCTATCAGTGGAAATGAGTTACACAATGGATTTACGATTATTATCTGATAAGTCTATTTAGAAAAAAAAATACTGCTTTAACATGTAATTCACATCGCTTCTCAAGTCACCTGAGACTTAAAGATTAGGAGTATGTTATGCATGACTTCTGATGATAATAGAATACACAGACGTGCCACATGTGGTCATGCCTGAAAAACTGTTTCTAAAGTGTGTTTTATCACTCCCAGTACACAGCATTGCTCTGAGCATTGGTATATGATGGCTGAGAAGATGGTGTGCTACAAATGAATCAGTACGGGTTAAGGGCTGACCTGCTGGAAAGCAGCTCTGCTTTGAAGAACCTTGGAGTCCTGGTGGACAATAACTTAACCATGAGTCAGCAATGTGCCCTTGTGGCCAAGAAGGCCATCCTGAGTTGCATTAAGAAGAGTGTGACCAGTGGGGTTGATGGAGGTTGCCCTTCCCCTCTGCTCTGCCCTAGTGCAGCCACATCTGGAGTATTGTGTCCAGTTCTGGGCTCCCCCAGTTCAAGAGAGACAGGGAAATACTGGAGAGAGTCCAACAGAGGGCTACGAGGATGATTAAGGGACCGGAACACCTCCCTTATGAGGAAAGGCTGAGAGCCCTGTGTCTGTTTAGTCTGGAGAAGAGAAGGCTGAGAGAGGATCTGATCTATGTTTATAAGTATCTGAAGGGTGGGTGTTGGGAAGATGGGGCCAGTCTCTTTTCGGTGGTGCCCAGTGGTAGTACAAGGGGCAACAGACACGAACAGGAAGTTCCACCTCAACATGAAGAAAAACTTCTGGGACACAGGAAGTTCTGTCTGAATGTAAGGAAGAGTTTTTTTACTGTGAGAGTGACTGTGAGAGCACTGGAGCAGGCTGCCCGGAGAGGTTGTGGAGTCTTTTTCTCTGGAGATATTAAAAACCTCTCTGCACGCGATCCTGTGCAAACTGCTCTAGGTGAACCTGCTTAACAGGGTGTTTGGACTAGATGATCTCCAAAGATTCCTTCCAACTCCTACCATTCTGTGATTCTGTGAATTGAATGACACTTTTACTACATAACTTTTTCAGCCTTACATAAAAATGATCTGAAAGTCAGACAAAGTTGTGCCTTTTGCCAAGGACATAGTTTCAAATTTGCTAGCTGAAGTTGTCACCTGCAATTGTTATGCAAGGAAAGAGATGAGATAGTTCTCATAATTTGATTTCATACTCGTCCTACAAGCTTTAAGCACAGGAAACCTATGCCAGCTTTATTTAATTGCTCACTCAGATCTTTACAGTACAGGATAAAGATTAATGTCTGCAATGAGATATTTGAATTCTTTCTTTTAATTTCCTGCTAGAAAGGATACCAGAAAAGTTTGTAGCACTCCATGTACTTCATTGCTCTCTAGACCTGAGGGTGACTTCTGATCAAATATGTATTTTAAAAAGAAGACTAGTGAAGATCCTTTAGATAAGTGCAATCCTCCTTGCCCAGGGGCTGGAGAGGAGCAGGAGTAAGTTTATAAAGAGGGAACTGGGCAGTATTATTAATAGAAGTGCACTGAAGCCAATAAAAATTATTCCAAAAAGGCCTGTTTCCTCAATGGAAAAGGGCTTTGTTTCAGTAATCCAATACAGAGTTTAATAAAGCTTTGGGAAATGTCTTTATTTTTAGATATTGCTGTGACAAGCATTACAAGCCAGCATGGTTACAAATGAAGTTTTCTCTGTTCTTTTTTTTAGCACACTGGCAAATTTTATGGTGTTTGTAAAGCCTCTATTGTGTTACCTCTTAATAGAGTGCCAGTGTCCGAGCACTGGAAACTGGTACTGAGCTAAGCTTCCTGGGAGTAGGCACTAACCTGCATGCTGATTGATTGTCTGATTTCATAATTCAGATGTGTATATAAAGCTTATATGATCAAATTTTTCCATATTCAGTGTCACTAATATCCTTTTTCCTTCCTGAGAAGCCATCCATTGCCACTTGACAGTAGGTGACCTGGTATGAGATAATAAGAGTACATACCGTGACATACCTCGGCATGTATCAGTATCTTTCCTTTAATAATACAACCAAACCATCTCCTTGATAGTACTTGTTCCTCATTTATTTCCTTGCAGTTTGAATTGTATAGATACATATCTAAAGATGGCTATTTATTGTCAGAAATTGCGTGTGAATGGATTTAAGTGCTTTTTAACAGTCCTGATCCATAAGAGTGGTGTCATTCAGCACTTAAGACATCCGTAAAATGTGAGACATCCCACAAGAACATGCATCAGGCAAATCTAGATAGTCATGTTCTGCTTGAAAACCATAACATTACAACAGCACTTTCTACAATACTGTTTTTATTGCAACTTTATGTGAAAAAGGCTTTTGACATAGACATTTGATTATTCAAATGGGTATTGAAGCAAAGTGCATTCAAAGTTGCAGGTAAGTTCAGAGCCTTGAGTTTCGCTCCTATTTGCTTCGTATATAACCAAGTTTTCCTCTACTTAGAGTTCAGCAACTATCAGTTGATCTCCTTGGAGTGGCATTAGGCATTGACAGATATAATAATGCTTTGAAGTGAATCTTGAAGTAGATTTCTTGATCATCTGTATAAATGCAACATCTCTCCTGGGATCTATTCTGGAGTCAACCAACAAGGCATCTTCCTCCAGAGCAAAGTTCAGGATGGCTGCAGGGTCCCCTTCCTCAAGGCAAGAAAAGTGACACCAGGCCAAGCTGGGCTCACAGGTAGCTTGCATAGCTGTCCAGTTCTAGCACAGCTGTCTTTCCACCTTTGCATATGTGTCTTCATGCTACCCAGTATGTCAGGACCCAGAAAAATCTTTAATATTTTACTATAGAACCATCATTCCACTCTTGCGACACCACCCAATCAGTGCCTAGTGACTGTATCTTACCACAGAGGGGATCTTCCCACTGGTTATATGGAGACTATTAGTCTCCATATAAACTGAAATGCCCCAAAGAAAGAAATATTTTGCTTCTGTCTGGACCCAATGCCACCCAGTGCTTCTGAGCTGACGGAGATCTGACTGTGAATTCCCACCTATCTGTCTCATTGTCTTTATAAACACTAGGTCTCTATGGGATAAAAAAAAGAAAATTCAAGATAGTTTGGGGTTTTTTTTCCTTTTCTTTCCCCTGTCCCTCCTCAATTTTTCAGCCAATCTTTATGACAGAAAGGATATAAAGAAGAATGGTTTTCTCTGAACTCTGTGTTGACACTAAAAATTTAATCTTGCTTGGATATCTTTTAAAAATGAAGTTACTTATAACACATTAGTGTATTCAAGCTGTTTCAATGTTTTGGTATGTATATCTGATGAAAACTTTTGAGTTACAGAGGACCACAGAGACACTCAGAGGCTTCAATTTAGAAGAGCATTTAAGGCATCCAGGAAGTAACAGAGGAAGTGTTGTGGTTCCACTGAAGCTAGGGAACCTGAAGTATATCCTTAAAGAAACTCTAGTTTTTAAACAATACTTCAGATTACAGACAAGATATGTTAAATTATCTTGATATATATTCTGTCTCAGGAGATTATCCCAAAGAATTATTTGATGTTTTTCAGCAAAAAAACAGTCTTAAATTGAGCAATGCTTTAATGTATTATGTGTGCAAGGTTTTAGGTAATAATATTTTTCAGTAGAAGAATTAGCATAGTTCAGAGCTTGATAGACCCAAAACAGAGCTGATTTTCCCAGCTTTATCAGTCAGGCTTATAAAAGACACCATTTCTTTCTCTAAACTCTCCCTGTTTCAACATAATCATTTTTGGGTAGGAAATGATAGTTTTTACAACTTCCTCCTTTGTCATTTACATAAGACATTGTCTGGTATTACAGAGAGAGAGAGAGAGGGAGAGATCTTAGCATTTACAGAAGCAGGAAAATCCTCAGGTGGGGGTAACGTGAAGATCATCTGAATGTTCTCTGGTCCCTCTGGATAAGAAGAGGTGGAGCACTACAGATTATACAAAAGACTGGAGAAAAAAGGAATGAATTATCTAACTGCACGAAAATGTTTGTTAGATAAGTACATCTAGTTTCTTGACCATCAGAGCCTATTTTCCTCTGACCTCTCATGACCTTAATCCTGGGCATGTTCTCACACAGAGGCAGACTTTCTGTGTGTTTATGTTACTTGCTGTATTTTAAGCATGACAGTGAATGTTGCCTTTTCATTGCCAAGGAGAGATACTTAAGACCAGAAGTTACCCAAGCTGTCACCTAGACAAAGTCATCTTTAAAGTATATGGACATCCATTTTCATTGCTGGGAAGTGGGTATAATGCAGCTATAGGCACTGGTAGAATAATATATTATAGAGAACAGATACTGTGTTTATACTGTTATCAGAAGACAGTTGAATAGTCAGAGAATACGTACAAATTCTGTTGGCCTTGCTTCACTGAGGATTATTAGATGCATGATGGAAAAAGAAATATGAAGTAAATGGAAAAATATTTCCCCAATAATTTATGCTCTCAGAATACATTGTTTCTTGTGTATTATTGTGTATTTACTGTTACAGTTTCTAAATATCAGATATTGTGCTGCCTTCTTTATGGTATGGAGATACTGTATCCAGACAATATAAAAACTGAGAAGATTATAACTGTAGTTAAGAACAAAAGGCTAAATAAGAGCTGTTATTCTTCCTCTGCCTTCAGACAGCAATTGTAGAGGGCAACACAGCTTACATGAAAAAAATACAACGTGTTTAAGACACAGGTAAACGGTTGGTTAACAAGCAACTAAAGAAATGGTAGCAAGGTGCCTATGAACATATTTCTTTAATTTCTCTGCTTTTTAACTGGAGTGCTTGATTTTCCAAAATTGCAGATTTGTTTGTATACAGATTTTTAGTGTCTTCCAATAACTTCTCAAAAAGTCACCTGCTACTGCTTTAAAATTAAGTGAGAAAACAGAAATCCCGTCTGTTGGAATGATACAGAACAAACCCTTGTGTTTTCAACTACAGGAACTAATGGGAATAATAAAATTAGCCTTCATGACGCTTTATCTTTACAAGGGAGGAATAGGAATATTTTACTAGTAGATTATGCTGAATTTTACTAGAAAGTGGAGGGATGAGCCTTGGAAATGTTGAATCCAGTGGCAGGATCTGAAGGAATGCATGCTGCCAGTGTCTGACCCCTTCACCTTCTTTCTGTCTTGCTGCTGCAAATAATCTTCCTACCTCTTTTTCTGCTCTGCTTTTTTTATCAACATGGATTTGATGTTTGTTCACTTTTCATTTTCTTTCTTCAACTAGAAAACTTTTTTTTTGTTTCCTGTTCTTTTCCTACAGTCTTTTATGTCTCACCTTGATCTTTTTCCCTCTTTCTATTTGCACTGGAGCTATAACTACAGTCCTTGGCAGGGTATGAGAAGGGATTAGGGGACCGTGGATAGGGAAGAGAGGCAGGAAAGGCACTGGGTTTTCTGGGAGATGAGTATTGGAGGTATAGCAGGGCTGCAGAGTAAGGTTAAAAGTCCTGGAGATCAACTCTTACTCCAAGCAGAGCAGAGGAGTGGAAGGTAGAAGGACTAGAAAGCAGCACCTTTATAGAACTGTGCAAAAGGAATCCACAATTTGAACTGTTTGCTGCTGTGACAGGTGAGATCTCTTCTTCCACATAGGCAAAGCGACCAGTCTGCATCCTGAGCAGCCAACCTGTGACCCCAGGTAGGCTTCTCTTTTTCTAAATTTTTTTGTGCCACTCTTGGTCACATATTCTTTCCCAGGAATTTCTGCTGCTCACCCTTCTCTAGGGCTGGTGTTTTCAGTTTCCCCAAAGCATAGATACTGTCTGAAGAATCAGTCAGCTCCCACATCTGGGAGTCTCTGTGCCATTGCCCCCTGCTCAACACATGGGTGCGAGGAATTGAAGAGTGGGCAGCCACAGAGTCAGACGATCCATCAGTTTATGAATATTCAATGGTGTCGTGATCTACCGATAGTTCAGTGGGCAGCCAATATCTCCTTTTGATTTACCATACAAGTATTTTTAGTGGGGTTTGGTCACACAGTGGTAAGTCATGCCTCTGAGATGAGTATAGCCATATTCTTTGATCTGAAATCTCAGATCAAGAGCATTTCAATGATTCTACAAACTCCTCCAAATATACATAAACATAAATGTTTTTCAACCTATAGTAATTTCTTCCGTTCTTGTCCCATAGCAAATAATGTATTATTGTAGTTTCATATCAACTTTTTATCTATGTGCAAATGGAAACCACCATCTATTTATTTCTTTGTTCTTGTTTGTTGATGAACCACATCTACTACTTCATTTTTTTCCAGAATACCTGAAATGTTTTACATTTATTATTTTCCTGGGAATTTTCTGTGTTGTCTAGATTTTTGTACATGTAGCATAGTTTTCAAATATAGAGCCGTGCCTCAATATAGATGCTAGACATATCGTTCCAGATATAGTAAAATTATTAAGTTATAAAGGCACCTTTATTATATGTTAGAAAGAGATTTGCCATTTTTGAAGCAACCCTGCAATTTCTTTCCTAAAGTAGTTTTAAACTTTTTTACTCTGTTTTGCATTTATGTATTCAATCTTTTCCCTTTGCATGTGAGGTACATCACACATAACACATCATATATCAACTTCTTTCTTTCAGATGATTTCTTGAAGTTAAGATAATTTTAAATTTTAAGTCTCTTATCCATAGAGCTTTCTATTCGCTGTCATCTGTTAATTTTGCTGGTATATTACCTGTATAATCATTCATCTTAATGAAAATATTGAAGAATTTAAGATGTAGGACATACCTCTATCAGAATTCATTTAATCTCCTTTCAGTAGAAAACTGACTTTGGACTATTCTTTATCCAACCTTCTGTACAGCAGTTTTATCTAGAATATATTTCTCTATGAAGATGTCATGTAGATCTATGTCCAAATCCATAATAAAGACAAGATATGTCATACTTCATGCTTCCCACTCATCCACTTAGCCAGTTAATTTTGTCAAAGAAGTAAATTGTATTGTACAAGCACAATTTGTTTCTGACAAAGACATGTTAAATGGTTCTTATTACCCTCTTTGTGTTAACAAACGTATGGATTGTTTGATAATTGATTTCACTATTATTTAGGGTACTGAAGTTAGGTTGAATAGTCACTAATTCCTTAGATACACTTTTTTCTTCTTTGAGAAGGATTTTCTCTTTGCCCTTTTCCAGTCCTTTGGGATCTCACTGTCTTCTAAGCATCTTCAGAAATCAACGCTAATAGTTCTGAGACCACTCTGGCTACTGCTATGAGTACTCAGGGGGACAATTTGTCAGACCCTGCTGACTTTGGCACCTCTGACACCTATATAATCTTCCATGCTCCTAGTTTATCTCCCTTCCCCTTGTTACTAATTACGCAATGGTTTTGATATGATTTACTAAGTGCTTGCACCAGTAAGTAGTTTGCTTTGAAACAGTAGCAGTTCCTTGAGTGACTCCCAATACACCTAAGTGTTCACCAGGGATTCACATCTATGGCCATGATTGGAAACTCTAGATTAGATCCATGTCCTACTCTCCTTTGCTGTCCTGGGAAGGAAAGTGCCAAGCTTCCATCTGACATTCACAGACATCTGAGGCTTCAGAGACACTGAGCCTCAGCACAAGGCCTGGTTCAAATCCAATCTGTTTTATTTCTTAGAAGAGTGACAGAGGCATCAGTTTTCCTTTAAAGCAAAATTAATCCAGTAGCTGGCATCCCTAGTTGCCCATGCTCTCCCTGGCTCTGTGGCCCCTGTCACTCTTTTATGAGAGCCAGTCCATGCCATTTGTCCGTGTCATGCCAGGGACATGCTAGGAATGCACAGGAGGAAGGAAGGTCCTTCTGGCATAACAAATTCAACATTTACTGCAAGACGTGTTGGCTGCTGATAAAATTGATTTAAAAGAGGGACAGCATATGGAAAAAATATCACTTTGGTGAGGACCTAATGCTACAGTAATTAATAAAAGAAGAAAATAATCTTCTTGTATAGAGAAATCTAATACATTTCAAGTACATCCCTGGAGCAGTTTGCTGTGCTTCCAACCTATGTGTATTCTCCTAGGTGCAGTAAAATTCCAGTGTAATTTACTTTATCAGGACTATGCCAAGCAGAAACACATAGCAAATATAGCACAGAATATACAATAAGCCAGAACCTTCCTTTCCCTCTGAAATTTGACATTTTGACTTGATAAAGTTTTGTACAAAAGACTTGCAAAAGAAAGTAGTATATATACTTGAGCTGGACTGTCAGACTTTGCTGCTGCTGCATTACAGAAAAATTATTTTTTTTTTTGACGGAATCTAATGGCATGTGTTGACTTTTAGGAATTCTGTCATGCCTTGAAGTAGAGCTGAAGTGGGGAGATCACTGAAAAATTACTGTTCTTTCATCAGGGAAAGAGAAAAAAAAAATGTACACAGATTAAATTAAAAAGTGGCTAAAACCTCTGCCTCTAGATGATCCGGTGGCTGTTGCAAGTCTGCTTATAGTTATTCTAAAAGTTACAGCAAATGAAACACAAAGCAAAGACCCCTGTGTATATTTGCTATTTTTTCCAGAAGATAAGGAGAGGTTAATTCAGTTCTAAATGAGAAGGAAGTTGACCTGCTAGATCCTTGCAACTGCTTTTAAGGACTTTTACTTTCTAGAAAACAAGGANCAAGGAATATAGGATAGGATAGGACAGGACAGGACAGGACAGGACAGGACAGGACAGGATAGGATAGGATAGGATAGGATAGGATAGGAGTGGGTATTTCGCTTCATAAAGCTCTGAAGGATGAGTTTGGCATATCACACGCGAGAAGCATATTGCTGGAGCAGTTTGCTGTCAGGCAAGAGTGATGTCTCAGGCAGTAAATAGAGTTTGTCAAAGTGAGTGGCTCAAATAGCCTAGTCTGTGCTGATTTCCATGGGCAAGCTGCAATGAGTCCTTCAGAAACCTTTAGATCACATTGTGCAAGGTCATGTCATACAGATAGCAATCAGCTACAGGTGCACAGGATAACATGCACCAACAAAGTCCTATAGACTGAGGGGCATAAAAAAGGCCATATTCAAAAGCTATGCAAACAATCTGTAGCTCCTCAGCTTCACACCAGGGATCCCTCTTGAAATTGTTCATAGGGCAGGGAAATAGAAGATGATTTTAAATAAAATCACCAAACCAAAAAGCATCAAAAAGCCCTTTTGAGAAGTTAACAACATGGTAAACTTTTTAAAAGGAAGACAATATCTAAGGGATGTGACATTTTAAAAGGAATGTAATATCTACGGGATGTGATATTTTATGCATATGGTCAGACTACCTGTGGATTTTCTCTTAAAAAGCTGTAGAAATGAGGTACACAGGCCTGGGGTCAACTTACCTCTTCCTGACATAAATCTCCTCTTAGTTTTCCAAGCACCCAATTCTTCAACAATTTTTCTGAAATATTGATAAGATTTTTAGAAGAGATTGGGGGAGTGAGGAATGATAATGGTATGAAGGCATCTTTTCTTTTGGCTTCATAGAAAATAGCATAAAGCAAGGTGAGAGAGTTGTTGTTTATTAGACTGTAAAAATAAGAATGTAGTCTCACTGTGTCTCACTCTGAAACATTAGTCATGTTTCAGACAGCCTGATAAATAGACTTGAAGCAGCCCAACTGCATCCTGGGCTGCATCAAAAGAAGTGTGGCCAGCAGATTGAGGGAGGTGAGTCTCCTTCTCTACTCTGCTCTTGTGAGACCCTTCCCAGAGTACTGTGGGGGCTCTGGAGCCCCCAGTACAAGAAGGACATGGATCTATTGGAGTGGGTCCAGAGGAGGGCCACAAAGGTGATCAGAGGGCTGGAACACCTCTCCTATGAGGACAGGCTGAGAGAGCTGGGATTGTTCAGCCTGGAGAAGAGATGGCTCCAGGGAGACCTTACTGCAGCCTTTCAGTGTCTGAAGGGGGCCTACAAGAAAGCTAGGGAGGGACTTTTCACAAAGGCCTGTAGTGATCTGGTGAAGGGTAATGGGTTCAAACTGGAAGAGGGTAGATTTAAATAAATTAGCAATCAAGAAGAAGTTCTTCAGTCTGAGGATGGTGAGACACTGAAACAGGTTGCCCAGGGATGTTGTGGATGCTTCATCACTGGATCAAAATTCATACATGTCTGCTAAAACATCCCTGTTGTTTTGTACCAATCACATCTCATTGCCACCTGAAAGCACAAACTAGCAACAGAGAATGGTATCAAGTTTGTAAAGATTTGCTATTTACATTTTCTTGCTTTTCAAGAGAGTCATGAAACATAGAGCTGGGGAAACAAAATCGATTTAATTTAAACACCACCACCAATTTACCAATTGAGTCAGGGTAAGACAGTAAGAAGTAAAACTAGATCTTAAAAACACCTTCCTCCCACCCCTTCCTTATTCACTGGGCTCAGCTCTGCTCATGATTCTCTACCTCCTCCCCCACAGTGGTGCAAGGGGCAGAAAATTGGGGTTTCTGTCAGTTTGTTCAGCTGTTTGGCCAGCTGCTCCTTCCTCCTCAGGAGGAGGACTCCTCACAGTCCCCCCTGCTGCAACATGGCATCCCTCCTAATGAAGTCAGTCCTCCAACCAGTGTGGTTCTCTTCCATGGGCTTTAGTCCACCGAGTGACCAATGGCTCCAGCATGTGCTTCCCTCAGAATTATGGCCTTCTTCACGTGCATCCACCTGTTCCAGTGTGGGGTCCTCCATGGGCTGCAGGAGGAATTCTGCTGCACTGTTAACCTCCATGGGCTGCATGGGCTCAGCCTGCCATCTCAACATGGGCCGAAGGGGAAAGGCTGCTGCTCCAGTACACCCTATCCTCCTTCTTCACTGACCCCAATGTCAGTAGTCTCTTTCACATCCCACTCCTCTCCAAAACAAAAGAACTAGCCCATCATGTTTTTCTCCTCTTAAATACGTTATTGAAGAGGTGCTTCCACCATAGCTGTTTGGCTCAGCCTTGGCCAGAGGTGGGTCTTTCTTGGAGCTGGGGAGCGCTTCTTGAAGCTTCTTACAGTAGCCACTGAAGTAGCCCTCCCCTCTGCTACCAAAACCCCCGCCAGACACAAACCCAACACATGAAGTAATACAAATCTCAATGAACTCTCACCAGAATGAAGACATCAAACTACTAGCAGGGAGCTTTAATAATAATGTATTTTTCTCATTATTAATATTATTTTTTCATGTTCCTCCATCCAGAATCAAAAGCTCAGAATGAGAAACCACAAATGTTCTTTTAGGCATCTCTCAGAAGACCTTTTCCATGCTGGTTGGCTGATTGAGTCTGCTTGCTCCATGACTTCCCACTGCTACAAACTGCCAGAGCATTCAGGGCAAGGAGAAGATTGCTGGCCACGTAGGATTACAGCTGAACAATACAGCATGAGAAAGATCTTTGGTTTGATCTACAAACACTGTGCTTTTAGTAGGCATGTAATTTGGGGGAGGTGGTAAATAATGCAAAAGTGTATTTCACAGAGGAGCTCACTCACATAGCCACAGCTAACTTGCTGGCTTGAAGACAATGGAAACACACACTATTAGGAAGGGATGAAAATAATGCATTTATTTTCTTTTCTTTGGCAGATAATTCAGGTTGATTTTTGTATCTGGATTTGGATGAAACGTTCCTGCCATTTGTGCAGCCCAGTGACAACTGCAAAGCATTCTGAATATTTGGCTATGTACAGCAATATTTGGTATTATGTATCATTGAACACATCAGGCAGTTCATCCATAAACTCCGTAAGTAATGACAAATGGTAAGCCAAATTTGGCTTTCAGTTGTGCTGGTAAATCTGTAGTAGCTTTGAAATCTACAGAACACTCAGGTTTAATCTGAATATTCTCAGAAAACTTGAAAATCAAAGGGCCACTTACAGAGCACTAAAAGCAGCATATTGTTTAAGAAAATTGCTTAAGAAATCCAGAGATTTTGGGAAAAAGAAACCTGTTTGCTAAATTCGCATGTTCCAATAAATGTTGTCATAGGTAAATAAATGGTGGCAAGTGTTCTGATTAGCAAATCTTAAATCTGAAGAGGCCACAGAAGGCAATAAACTGAAGCAGCATAGGAATTATATTGTTTTGGACACATTCTGGGATCATTTTGTGTGGATATACTGATATCTCCTCTCCTCTGCTGGCAGGAAAGCTCTGGTTCATTTTCTGGCTCTATTGCAACCTGTGAGTGGAAAAAATGTCTTCCTGACCTCAGCTGAGAAGGTGCTGTAGCTGATGCTCCAGCCCTATCTGAAGACCCAGTTCTTGGTAAGCATTTCTCCTTGTTTTCCTACAGTAATAGGTCTCATTGTTGCTCTTTAATTAATGAGGACCTGATTATTTTGCTGCCAGTTGACAGTTGTAGATGGTGGGGAGACTAATGTGAGCTAACATGAGATGGAGAAGAACGTGGAATTGTTCTATGTAAACAGGAAAGAAAACAAGGTCAAGACCTCCTTCATGCCCCAGTCCTGAGAGGCCAGAATTATGGCAGCTTTTGCCATTGTGCCCTGTGAGTGGGGCAGGAGGGCCAGAACTCTGCCCAGTGTTTCTCCAGGCACAGGTCTAAGCTGACAGGATCTGGGGTTTTAAGAATTACATCTTAGGTAAACCTCCATTGACAGAGGTTTCCTTGTGAGGATCTGTACACATGGGTCTTGGATGACTTTGTGCATGGAAACACATATGCTCAGAGGAGTAATTTGAAGTGCCCCCTCATTTGAATGCACCAGAAGCACAGCTGGTAAAACCTGTAGGATAGAAAAGGAGTAGCAGTTGGATGCCAAGTGTATCAGAAGTTACCTTGATGTAAAACACATCTGTGCAGAGATATGAAGAGTTTGTTGTGCTTTTGAGATGACTGCAGAACACAGATGTCTTAACTCCCTTCAAATATGGATAAGTGGCCTTGTTGCCTAATCCATGGGGGACTGGCAGTGTAAAGCTGCAGGAACCTAGAACTAGCTCTTTGCTGAGAGCTCTACAAGATCTGCTCTAATACTGAGCAATTTTGAGAGGAGACTTTGGACTATCCCAACTTGATCTATCTTCTAAACTTGTGCACGTGCTTCCCTTGGTGTATGAATATCTATGACAGACAGTTCCTCCATACTGCTGTATGTATCAGGTAGGGATGAAGTCATCAAAATCCAGGTACAAGCAGCAAAGCTGCTGTACTTCAGGATACTTGGCTGGGGAGCAGAGTAGATGTGTAGAGGTATTTGAGTTATGCTTACTGCTAATCTGGATTAACAAAAAAGCACTACAAGCTATTTTCATTATTGTCTACTTTTTGCTAATCCTTCGCTAGTCATAAATAAAGCAGCAATATTTTGGAGGCTTAGATTTCTTCACATCTGTTCTGCAGACTTGCAAGTAGTGAGGAGCACATTCTTAAAATATTATCAGTGCAGGTGTTGCCTACATTCATCTAACTGAAGACCACCTAATTGCCTGAATGAATTCCTATTAACTAGAGCTGGTTGAACTGTTATTTGTTTGTTTCCTCTCCTGGCACTAGATTATATGGAAAAAGAACAATTTCTCAGATAGTCAGTCAGCCAGAACTTTTTATATTGGAATTGAACAACAATGCGATCTCTTATTTGTTGCCAAGTTCCTCATGTGAACTGGTGGCAGTAATAAAAGAAAGATACCTAACATTTGCATCCTTATAACACTTGCCCTCTACAGAGCCCAAACCACCTATCATCTCCAGTTTGCTGAGCTGCAAATGAAAGATTAATGATTTGTTCAGGACAACATGAATAATCACATCTTTTTTTCCCCTGCATTTTCAGCATTACAGTTAATGATCTGCCAACTGATACCGCCTTTTTCTAATGACACCAGAAGGCTATTCAGTTTGATTCTAGCATAGTGATACAAACAATATTTAGCCAAGATTTTAAAGTTCAAAACAAAGCCTTCTAACTTTCAGATATAATTAAAGAGTTAGTTACCTAAAAGAGTACATGAAATTTAGAAAACTTGTATTGGATCTCTGCATTTGAACAATAGGTTTTGATCCTGCAGAATTTGAAATCTGCTGGCATTACCCTTAGAGCTTCACAAAAAAAGATGTTGTCATATCAGAAAAATATCTGACCCAAATATCTGAATTTATAGGTGTTTATTAAATCAGAAGCAGAGAAACATTCTTACTGAACCACATGGTGACAGTTATTTGCAGCAGAAAAGGAATGTGAGTTGAAATACAGAAAAAGTGAAAGCTGAGACAGAAAGGGGACTAGAAGAATGAAATAATAGAACAATAATGGGTGACTGTGACACAGATGGGTTATGAGCTCGGCTTTTTTGACTGGTCTTACAAGGTACAAAAAATGTCTTTTCCCCCCAGCTTTCTCCTGCTCAAATTGATTCATCACAGTATTTCTATTTTTCTGGTCTCAGACAAATTTAATCTAAAGATTTCTTCAAAACATTTGGAGGAATCCTCTCTGGTGAGTTCTTGAAACATAGATGTCTTTTTTTTTTTCCTGGAAAAGGCTATTCTGACCTGCTGGCAGGCCTACCTTCTTTCCTCAGTCTATTTCACTGATATAACAACTCATTTGCTAGAAATTATCATGTTTCTGTGATGGCTAGGATAGCCTGACCGACTTTTAGCTGCCAAGAAAGCCTTTTCACTCCATGGGCTAATGCAGGCCCATTCCAAATGGATAGGCAATACAGTATGGCATCCCCGTGTTGTGCACGTTCTCTGGAAGCATCAAACCCACAACGTGAGCCTGTTCTAGGGTAACACATTCTCCATCTTTTTAATTAATTGAATTCTTTCTGCTATTATCTAGCTAAATATACATTTTCCTAGCTGCTGGTATGTGTATTTTGAATTGAGGGTACTAGTTTGTGAAGCTTGTTAGCTGATGATTGGTGATTCTGTTCTTTTTCCTAGTGCTTTCAATTAGGTAATTTTCTCAATCTTCTTTGAACTTCCTCCTCAGTGATCTGTGCTTACTTTTGATTAATCACATCATTCCATTCACATGTTCTTTTTTCAATCTACTTTGTGAAAGGCTTATATGATGGCTCCTTTTTCTATTGCTCTTTCTAGAAATCAGTCTTACATAGTTCATTTGTCATTGTATTCTTCTCATCTTTCTGCCTGACAGTTTAAAAGATTTCCTCTGGTCATCTTCACTTCACCAGTAATGGTGTTGTTTGTATGTGTATTTCTTTAGTTTTCTTGTCTCTATCAATAAGTTCTTCTTCAACTCCACTCAACTTCTGCAATGTTATGATATGAGATAAAGATTTATTTTTTTTTTCCTGTAATTGCATTAGTATTGATTTAGTTTCCAATTTTCCTGTATTCATGTCACCCCAGGTAAAGCTGTTGTCATTACAATGTTCCTGTAGACACAGTGGGACAAGTACAGGATGGATATGCAATGGAGCCATGCTTATAAGTTAGTAAGTGTAATTTTGTACATGGAAAAGATTTGAGAATGTAAACTGTGCAGCACCATGTCTATTTAGACATGCTTCTTATTATGTGTATGTCTTTTAAAGTAACACGGTACTATAGGATTCTTTTATAATTCTTTACCAATTCACTCAGGAATTGTCACACCTCCCCCCCCAAGCCGAAATGCTTATTGTCTAAATGTATATATATTGCTGTAGTCCACACTAAAAGTGAGCAAGAAGACACAATGTTCTACAGTATATTCTGTTTCTCTCTCTGTGTCTCTCTTCTGCTACCATAATAGATGAAATAGGAAAGAAATGTGACAGAATTCATATGGTTTTTGATTCACAACTTCTGTGTCAGCTGGAGCTGAAATTTCTCAAAGTAAACATTGTTATCCTGTCTGAAGAAAAGTTTTAGAATCTGAAGAATAAATGATGTAGTGTTTGGTTTTCCACTCTTCTGAGATAATTTTTTTTTTTTTTAATTGTTTTTTTCATTGTGCTTAGTTTCTGAACTAGGTAATAAAATTTAGAACCTGATATAGTGAGTGACTAACCATGTGATTTAGGTCAGGATTGACAACACTATGGTCTATCATGTGTCAAGGAATCAATTATACTAAATGTATTATTTCTGGTAAATCAGTCAGAGAGAGAACTGCTCATATTCTTTTAACACTATGAATGTCTATGCTTTTTGGTAAGTGTTATGCCTATCTGCATGACAATAAAGGACTTAAATTAAGTGATCACTCACAACTCCTTGTAAGTAAAATTTATTTTCTGAGACCTGTGCCTTGATAGAAAGCATGAGAGTCTGTTCTTCCTGAGAAAAAAAAGTATTTGACCTGCTTACAACATAGAGACGTTAATTTAAATTTTAAATCTGCTTACTGGAGGGAGGAATATGTTTTGAAGTTACAGTTTCATACATAGTTTGGAACTAGCTGAAGCATCTGTTCTTTTTCAGATAAAGGACAAATGTAATCCAAATCAAATTTAATCAACCATTATTTTATCTCTGTGTTGGTATCCTTGCACTTATCCTCATCATTTCTATCTAAACTTTTGAATATTGGAAGTGACTTTGTGAGAAATATTTCATTTCCACTTTAGGTTTTCATTTGTTATCTACCATTTGTTTTACATTCCTTCTTCTTTCCATTGTTTTGCCAGCTTTGTCAGCTCTTTTGAAAGTGTATATTGTGAAACACATAATTAATAGAAATAATTCTACAAAGTGTGACTTTACAAAGTACCAATACTTCAGAAGAAAACCCTCCCTGTTAACACTTATTTTCCCCTCCTGCACTGCTTCCTTCCTCTCTGCATTAACTCTGTACATGGAGCTATAAAAAAGTCATAAAAGTTACTGTATTTAAAAACTTCTACTTTAGGCAACCTAAGAAGCACTGCATAATAAAACAGCACTTCCACACCATGGTAATTCTTTGTAGGGTCAGTACAAGCATCTCCTGTGAATTACAATGAAGGCATGCCAAACCCTTTTCCTTCTGTGTGCTCTAAACCCCTTTTCTCTTAGGCTAGGAATCTTTGCTGCATAAATATAGTTTGCTTAGTGATATCTAGGCTAGTTTTAATACTGCACAGCTGCTAGCAATGAAGTAAAACTTCAGCAGCATTCTTGCCAGCCCACTAAATATGTTCCAAGGGTTTTTAACTATCATGCTGCAGATTTTTGGGTAGACATATTCACAGAATTTAGCTAAACCTTTCAGAGTGCCTCATTTACTTACTGGTTTCAAAGCCCTAGTATGAATAGTTCCACACCTAAAATGCCAAGCTGAATAGCAGTCAGCCATGGGAAGCAAACTACAGCTGGATAATTTAGTGGGTAAGCTACCTGAGAAGAACTTAGAGTTAGTCTTGGCTGTGCAGTGATTTCCTAAATTTCTTTAAGAAATACAGTAAACTCTCCCTGGCTTAATTCTTTCAGTGTAAAATGGGATTTCTTGTCCTTTCTGATCAGGTTTGGATGATCTTTAAGATCCTTTCCACTCCAAGCCAATGTATGATTCTGTGTGTGTGTACACATATGTATGTGCACTCATATGCACACAGAAACGAGGCCATGTCCATCATTGTCCTTAGTGTTGTGAAGAGGATGGTAAAGCTCTTAAATATTTAACACCCATAAATAAAAGTGGGATTCATCTCACTCAGTGACAGTCTTCTAAAAATTTAGGCATCTATGATCTACCAATAATTAAGAGACAGTGAAAGCCTTGATCTTGCCTGCCTTGGACACCTATAAGCACATGTAATAAAGCACTGCTCTGAAGTTGCATATGTCTCCCCAGGGATGATGGAGGTTACCAGATTAAACTATAATTGCTACTTTATAGGCTATATTTGATTGAGATTCATATTCTAAATGGAAGTATCTATTATGGCTGTAAGTAGAAAATACTGTTTGTTACCTTAGAATGAACTTGGCATCATCAGAGGTTATGATATAGCAGGAAACAGCCCCATCAGAAACTTCTAAATGCATAGATTTTGGAGAGAGAGAAAAAAATCTCTTTAGAAACTGAAGTTAAAAGAAAAGAATGTGACTGAGTGAAGTTCATTTTTTAGTTCTGTTCTAGCTCTTTCTGTGTTCTCATGCTCTCTGGGATGTGATAGCTTTCCAGAGAAATCTTGCCAATATTTTATTCTTGACAGCATTTAAATTCAGGGTGACGAAAAGTGAGGTCTACAGCAGCCATGCTCAGCAACTGCTGGTGATATCTGGGTGACCAAAAGTCTCAGATAGAGGAGCTGGAAGCATAACGTCGCATGCAGACACTGATCTTGCACTGAGATTAGAGCAAATCCATTGCATTACTAAGCAAGTATCAGCTTTTTGCTTCTTCACATGTTACTCTGGAGAGCTAAGAGCTATTAGATGAATGGTTAGGGGCATATTTTGACCAAGATGTGCAAGAACAGAGCTTCACTTTTTTCAAAATTTTGTGTTGGTGCACAGTCAGCTGAACATGCTTGTAAATCTGAATAAAGTGCATAAACAATAGATAATGAGAATGAAAAGGGCAATGTGACTCACTTAAATGATCCTAAATTGTGTCTTCAATTGTGGCACTATTTGCCAATCTAAATAATGGTGGTTTTGTCACTTAAAACTGAATGTATAGAGAAAGCTACTTTGTTCACTCCTGCATATTCTGAAAGTTTTATGAAAAAATTGAAAAATATTCTGCCCATGTGTGCTGAAATGTATTCTCTTTTGAAGTTTGCTTGCTTAAACATTGTTCACTGCTACCTACCCTGGATAAATATCATGATCTGAGGTTGTCTTTATCATAAGAAAAGGCATTGTATGAAAAACAGGTTGGTAACTTTCACTTTCAAAAGAGCTGTGCTGCAAAACTGCGTTCCTTTCTGAACACCATGTTTCTACATAAATTATTAGTGGAAAATCTGAGAAAAAAAAATATAATGATGAGAGAGCCAAAAAGACTGACTTCCTAGAGAAGATGTAGTGCCACACATACGTAAGGCATCTTGGACAAGTGATTAGTAGCTACTGGAACTATGACAGAGGTCTTCCAATATTTAACTAAGAGAAGTGACAATATTTTATAGGATAATAAAAGTGAAGAAAAGTGTAAGTCTTTTAAAATAGGTGACAATTGTGTGGGAGATAGTCTACTAGCTCTGTTGAAATAATCAATGTCAGCATAGCATTGTTCCAGTTCTGGTTTGTAACTTTTGCATCACTGCTAAAAATTTGCTTCAATGACAATAAGGAGAAATACAGTCAAAGTAACAAGAAAACAAAACTCCATTTTGAGAGGAAAATCTTCCTGACTGGTGACTTTGATGAGCTCTAGAAGTTTCTGAAAAGTAGTAAAGTTTACACTGTCTCTTGGGACCTTAGTGGGAGAATGGGAAAGATTTAAGAAATGCATAGTAGCAAGCACTTTTCGATTGACAAAGAGCTGGACTAGATTTGCTGAAGTTTATCCATTTAAATTGCAACGGTAATCAAAGCCCTTAAGTTTAAGAAACACATTATCCTTTGGTGCATCTATAATTCAGAAGACATTATAAAAACTGAGCAGAAGAAACAAAAAAAAAGTCCTACTGTGTTGAGGCGCCCCTCCTTCTCTTTCTTCTTCTTCTGAGAACTGTGTCCCAGAGGAAACAACAGACGGAATATTGTTGAAGTTCATTCTGGGTTATAAGCATCTTCACCAGTACTGAGATGCACTTGCCTTACTTTACCTACCAGCACAGGATGACAAACGTCAGCAATCTTTATCATCCACTTAAACATTTGCAGCATGACTGCTACCAGTAAGACATATGATGCAGCATCTCAGAAGCCCACTCCTAGAAAGTGTGGAGCAGTGGCTGATGCCACTAGGCTTGGTATGGGCACCCTCAGGGCGATGCCAGAGTGTTTGGGTCATCCATACTGGTACTCTCCTGTTTGCTCGGGGAAGAAAACTACCTCGCTAATCTGTTCTCCTGACTGCAGAGGCACGTTTGACTTCAGTTGGTTGTTCAGAATAGTGGTTTGATTTATTTGCCTGCTCTGGCTATGCTAATCAAGTACAGACCTGCTTGACAAATACGCCTGGGCAGCACTGGTTGTATAATTTGCACATTATTACCCCTTTTTTTGTTCCTTCCTCTCTCCGCTCTTGCACCTACATTTCTCTTCCCTGATCCTCTCCCAGATAAACAACCAATCCATAACTACTTTTTCCCCATTTGTACCAGTCTGGGGACATTCATATCCATAGTGGTATTTCTGTTATCATTGCTTAGGTAATCTTAACCTTATATGGTATTACTGATCTGGTCACCCAGGCACTGTTGAACTGTCAAGACTTGACTCCCTACTACTATTTCACATGTAACTTCTCCTTAACTACCTGTGAAATTCAGACATCTCCTACACTGTTTTCTGTAACTCTTGATAGCATTTCACAGTTATCTGTTACTTCCAAGGACTTCTCAGGTCGAGTTCATTCAGTGAGTTTTCACGCCCTGTGCAGTTTAGCCTCATTGGGGCTCAGTCCAATAGCTCTGGCACCTGCCTACAGACCACTCAATATGTGTTTTTTCTGTCTTTCTCTTATTTTTATCCACTTGGTAAATTTTATTGATGCTGAGGTTTGTTTCCTTCTCTCCATTTCAGCTTCCTTCCACTTTGAAAAAAAAAATTTCCATAAATAATCATAAATTCAAAGAACAATATGTTGTGGTCTTAACCTATATCTGGCTATGACTGCTGAAAGAAAGAGTGAGTCAGAGCCTGGAGCGCCCTGTATGTGCTCTGATGTCATGTGTGTCTTCATATTACAGTACAATAAAGAAATTCCATCACAGATTAAATTTTCTTGGCTTGGTGAAAAAATCTATGACCCCCTGAACAATTGCGTTGTTATTCTGACTCATCCAGCCAGAAGGGTCCCAGCTTGAAAAGGTGAAACATAGAAACAGATCCCTGATACATGAAAGTACAGAAAGATTGAGAGTTTGGGACCTTTGGATGAATAAAAATGTTAGTATGAATATACCTTAGATCGATGTGTATGTTATCAGTGGCCTTAGTATCTTACAAATGTGTTTCAGAGTTGTTTTTTAGAGGACTCAAGGTAATCTACCTCCAAATTCCAAAAAAACCCTGCAGCTCCCCAGGTAAAAGTTTCTAGCTCTCTTAAACCCTGAGCCCATTGCTTGAGTTCTTGTTCCTGAAAAACTGGTCTGCATTCAGTCATAAGTTTTTGTTTCATAGAGCATCACATGTGTTAAAATGTAGCCCGGTTTTTGTAAGAAGAATCTTTAAACCTTTTTATACTTATAAGAAAATCATAGGCAGAGATTGAAGTGCTTGCACATATCCCTGCTTTCTTCCTCCCTAGAGAAAAAGAATGTCTCTGTCAGTGAGAGTTAATGCTGCAAAATTGCACAATTTTGTATAATTTCTGTCAGTGTTGCCAAATGTATTTTAGATTTTGAAGGTTTCTTTTATAAAATAAGATTCCCTCCCTCTCCGCCCCCGGCCCTTGCTTTCTCCTTTTCAAAAATACATAACCAGTATATGTGGATGTGGGTGTGCCCTCTTCTATGAAACAACAAAAACCTGTCATCAGGACAATGTAGCAATTTACTGAGCAGACATAAGATGGATTGTATCCTTAATTCTAAGACATAATTTACCACTTGGGTGTGTTTAAGACACACTATGAATTGAGGACAAATTTGGCACTTTTTTTTGGCCTCAACTGCAAAAAGACTTTCTAGGATAGAGCTGACTTCCAGTTTACATAGTACTGATGAGTTACCCTCATGATAAAATCCAAGTGCACTAGTGTGTTGGTTTAGTA
>VZZY01013869.1:0-18105 GCA_013400335.1 Eurystomus gularis
GATCTCAGTGCCAGGGAAGGTTACGGGACAGCTCATCTTGAGTGCCATGATGAAGCACACACAGGACAACCAGGTGATCAAGTCTAGTCAGCATGGGTTTATGAAAGGCAGGTCCTACTTGACTAACCTGATCTCCTTCTATGACCAGGTGACCTGTCTAGTGGATGAGGGAAAGGCTGTTGATGTTTACCTGGACTTTAGTAAAACTTTTGACACTGTCTCTCACTGGCTGCTCACGGCTTAGATGTGTGCACACTTCACTGGATAAAAAATTGGCTGGATGGCCAAGCCCAAAGATTGGTGGTGAATGGAGTTAAATCCAATTGGCAGCCAGTCACAAGTGGCATTCCTTAGGACTCAGTATTGGGGCCAGTAATTTCTCTGCTTCCTTGCTGAAATACAACATAAAAATGGCATTTGAAAAAGCATCACAAGAGAGAAAAAAAACAAACCAATAAACACCAAAACTGAACAACACTAAAATACACAGTCAAAATATAAAAATTCCAGAATCAGAAACACAGGCCTACTTCAGAAAAAAATCCAACATAAAATACTGGAATCTGGAAAACTCAGTCAATATTCCTGCTGTATCATACTTTATCACACGGGAAATTTAGAACAACATGCTAAGGGCTCATTAATCAGCCTTTGATGTAGTTATTCCTCTGGAATATGAGAGACTCAGATTAAAATCTCTCATCTATCTCAGACAGCCCAAGGACATGAATGAGGTGTGGTGTTCTCTCCCTGACACTGTTGATCACAAGGTTATTTGTAGTCCTGGCATCCTGTATCTGCTCTCCATTCGACCTGAAATTCCATAGTCTAACTGAGAAACCTTTCTGAGGGCCACAAAGATGATTAGAGGGCTGGAATACCGCTCCTACGAATACAGGCTCAGAGAAAAGCCCAATTCTCGAGAAGAGAAGGCTCAGGGGAGACCTTATTCCAGCATATCTGAAGGGGGCCTACAAGAAGGCTGAGGAGAGGCTTTTTACAAAGGCTTGTAGTAATAGGAGAAGGGGTAGTGGATTCAAACTGGAAGAGGGTAGATTTAGACCATAAAATAGAAGGAAATTCTTCACCCTGAGGATGGTTGATCACTGGAACAGGTTGCCCAGGGGGGTTGTGGATGCTACGTCCCCAGAGGTGTTCAAGGCCAGGTTGGATGGGGCCTTGAGCAACCTGGTGTAGTGCGAGGTGTCCCTGCCCATGGCAGGGAGTTTAAACTAGATGATCTTTGAGGTCCCTTCCAACCCAAACTATTCTATGATTCTATGATTCTGTGATTCTATGATTCTATGATTCTGTGATTCTATGATTCTATGATTGAAAGTTCTGTCAAAAATGTCATACTCCCATGATCATTGAGTTCCACAGTCATAGAAAATGGCTGTCTTGTACCAAGAGCATTACAAGTGTCAGCTCTTGTTTTTTTGGGTAAAGCTCCTTTATTGTTGCTCTGAATTGCCTGTATTTTACTATCATCTGATTCACACAAACCTTCTTGATGCTTTGGAATCTTAAATTATCTCCAAAAACTCTTTTCTATTTTCCCTTCAAGTAACAATTGACCACATCGTTTAGAGCTTTCTGGAGTCGAAAAACCTAATCTTCATAAAATACTTTTAGCAAATCAGTTGTAGAAACAACAATAATTTCTTCATTTTTCTTTTATTATTATTTTTAAAAAATATGTACTAGAATAAAAAAATAAAAAAAATGACTGAAAATATATTGCTTGGAAAAAAAATGTTTCTCCACTAAAGCTTTTTATCATGCTTCTAGTTCAAATTTTATTACATAAAAAAGATAACTATAATATCATAACGTCTATTTTTTATTCTTCTTCATGATATTAATTAGGGCTGAAATTTCATCAAAATTTCACAAGCAGGTTGGAACTGTAAAATTTTGCCCATAAGCATTTTTAAAATTCAAGTTTGGTTCACAAAATGTTTAAAGTACATGGGCACACACACCCTTTACATAAGTTAGAGACAATATTCTAAATAATTGCTTGCTTATTAAGCTGCAAAGATCTTTTTTTTACCATTAGCAAGTTTAAGAATAAAAAAAAATGAAGAAAGCCTTTACCACTGAATGAAGTCAGAGAAAACATATTTTTAACATATTTCAGATATTCAGGGAAGCATTCATTGATTTTAATTTGTAAAAATATTAATTACTACCATCAACATAGCTACCAAAATTACTGAAACTGCATAACATTTATGAAGCTTAGATTTTATCATCATTTAATCATTTCTATATCATGTAAACTTTTTTTAAAAAAATTTGTATTATGGTGAGAAGGGAATTTTTTTGTAATCACAAACAAACTCAATTCAAACTGAGATGGAAAATACCCAAGTACCCATCAGAGAGATTAAAAGAGACAAAGTTATACCTGAAACCTCTTTGTTTCCCTTCAGGTTATATATTCAGTAAATTACATTAACATTTTAAATTCACAGTTTTCTCTATTTTCTGAATTACTTGTATAAGAGATTTTAGCATACTAAAAATTCTCTTGATGATGCATGAAAATGAGTGATAAAGAGAACTAAAGGTTGTCAAGTCACTAGCTGTGTGATCCCTTACTTGTTTGTTATTAGAAATAATTAATATTCCTCAATACAAATAAGGACTGTATGAGCAGTAACCCAGTACCATTTTTACAAAGCAATGTTTTCTGAAAGCATCTTAGAGGCTGTCGTCCTTTCTTAGTGTAACATGTTTTAAATGTGCTACAGTTCGCTGAATGCTTTGATGCTTTTAGATGGATGGTGTCAGAATGACTGAGTGCAGACTTTGTTATGCTCAGCCCATTCAAACAAAAGTCACTCAGGAAAATGAATTGATGACTAGGGTTACTTTGCCCCCCAGTTCTTCAGTGATACAAAAAAATATAAACAGATTGTTTTGGACCAGCATTGAGACAGTGTATCAGCAAAGCTGAAAGCCTAACTGACTACAAAATCCTCTCTATCTTCTGTTCACAGTGTTGAACCTCTAAGATGGAAAACACAAAATGTGCCTGAAATGAAGAAATCTAGAAGAAAGCTCTTGCTTGCAGCCCAGTGTTTTGGTGAGCTACAGAATATTTTATACAGTGAGAGAGACATTCTGTCTTAATTTACTTCTATTTTATGCCATAGATGCTTCATTTATTTCCATTCTTTGTAAAATTGTGAGAACGAGGAATCAAATTCTCAGGCATTGAATGCATACAATTCCATAAGGTTCTTCAGGTACTTTAAAGTTCTCTAAGATGAACCTGCGAGAGTAGCTTGTCTTCCCAAGCTATATTCTGTGAATAACAGGAAGGGTATACAAAAGGAGCAGGAATATTTTAGATCTACTAATTCAGATAATGTTTGAAGATCTGCATACTGCCCACAAACATGTTGTATTTCATCTTTATTCTTCCCATAAATCTTAAGCACAAAGTTGCACTGTGAAGCACAAGTAAGCAAATACATCTTGCTATAGTAGATGTTTTGATTGCCGTCATGAGAGATGCTCTCCCACAGAGGACTTATTTTTCCTGAAGATTGAATTGATGAGATAGTTTTATTGCTCTTGTGAAATGTTTAAGAGTAGAAAATGTTTTAGAAGTTTTCTTAATTACCTCAGAAATCAAATGCTAAACACTAATATAATTGCATTAACACAATATAGAAGACAACTGACAGCGCAGCTATTTGAGATAATATACCTGACTCCAGAGTTATACTTTTGTTTATGCACTATTGGTAGTCCATCTTAAAAAAAAATGTACACAATGAAAGCTACTGGGTTATAAGTACCAAACATGCTGAAAGAATTACCCAACAAAATATATGTAGATATTGTAACAATTTGGTAGCTGATATTGCAGTTTTACTAATTTCTTCACCTTTTGTGTGGCAAAGGTTTTATGATCCTATACTGTGTTTATGGTAATCCGGTTTGAACACATTTTCAAACCTGATAGTCATTCTTAATTTTCTCGTGTAAGTAAACAGGACACAGTTCTATGAAAACGTTGGAGTAGCTGCTGTAGTCATACGAGCTTTGTTTGCAAACTTCCTGGGTGAAGCTTGTTCAGTATCTTCGAAGTTACTCAGAACCAAGCCTTTTACTTCATTTGCTTCTTTGTTCTGCTCATTTATTTTTGAAATATTTTTTTTTTATATTTATGACTTGTAAATCTATTTCCTTTCTGTTTGGGTTTGGTGGTTTGTTTTTTTTTTTTTAGTGGTTTATCATCTCTCTATTATTCAGTGTCATCTGCAGTTCTCTAGACTTTTACTGTTTCCAGTAATGTCTGTTTTCCCTAGCACTAGCTTGAAGAAAGGGAAAATATCCAGGGGTTATATAATAAATAATGCAGGGGAAAGGCTTAGCTCCTTGGGTACTGCTTATTTACCTCCTCAGATAAGACATCTGTCTCCAGAGTAGCTTGTTTTTGTTTTAAGTACATTAATTAACCAAGAAAAAAAAACACAAACAAAATCAAACACACACATATGCAAGCGTGTATTAATGCAAATGTCTATGGATAGTTTAATAATAATGAGGAATCAGAGGTTGTTTTTTGGCCCCAAGGTGAAATGGCACTGACTCAGCTCTGATTAGCTGGTGATTAACTTTCTCTGTAGTAGACTTGGTCTCAGAATGAACTAGCTGAAATAGTTGCAAAAGGAAACAGATAAGAGAGCTATCAGTTCAACAGTGTGGTTGCTCTTCAGACCTCTTTCACTTAGCAGGATGGAAGCATTCATAATATATGTTTCCAGAATACGAAGTTCCCTGAATCATGAAGAAAAAACATTTAAGCCTAATCTCTCATATCTGAAATGAAAACCATAACCTTTGTCTAGCTTGTGGACAAATTTGGACTAGCTGGAAAGAATTTCTTCCTCTTTTTTTTTTTTTCTACAGAATAATGTAGAGATATATTATCATTGGCAACCAATCTTATACACATACAGGCACACATATGCACACATACATGCCACGTATGTAAAGTATATACAAAAAAATGTAGACTTTCAATTGCTGACCAAAACCTGCAACTTTTCAAGACTCCAAGCTACTGTAGGAGCAATGGAGAACGAAGAGATGCTTTGTTTGGACAAATACAAGCAGAAGTTATCCAGAGTGAGATTCATCCAACTAAATGCAAAGGTCTTTATTGGATCTGTCTGTCGGTCTTTGTTCATGGCTAGTGGAAGGAAATAAGCACTTGTAAGATGTGATTCATTCTAAAGAAAACATCTGAAATATATTGTGTCTATCTTTCCCTATAAGTGACTAATTGACTCCCTTGTCTCTGAAAGCATGTTAGGGTGATTGGCTTAGCTACAATAACCTGTTTTATAGGTGAAATGAACTCTATGTAATGTAAGAGTAAGAGAAGTGAAAGGTCCTTATTCACGACTTCTTTATGTTTTTCATGGTTATCTGCATTTGAAGATACAATATTCTTGAGACTGTGTTATTGTGTAATAGCTCTGGGTCCTCTGATTCAACCTGCCTGTTTTCATTGTGGGATCTCAAATCTGTGGTATTTATTGAGAGCAAAAGAAAGAGGCAACAACTGTCTTTACTTCTTTATATATTAATTATATTTTATTAGTTTTAGGATTTCAGTTTTATTTTTATATTCCTTTTTTGTTAGCATCGATAATGAACAGTCACTTACTGAAAAAATACCTACAGATTAAGGAGCTACTCTGTGATAGAGCTGGGCCCATTGGCACTAATAAAGTCGTTTTGTTCACTGAACAACCCAACTCAGGAACATTTTGAGGGGAAGTCAAATCATTCATATTGAAAGATGTTTGGATAATTTCCTTATTCAATATTGACTGAAACTAAAATTTTGAATCACGCAAAACTCTGCTCAGAGACCTTTTTATAAATTTTGATGGTGCTACTTCCACTGCTCATCGAAGTGGGTGGGGAGGGAAGAGGAGGTGCAATGCTTCCTTTTATCTGAATGCAAAAAACTTGAAAGTGGACTGTTTAAAACTTGAAAATGTATAGAACTGGCTGACTTGATATGTCTCTTTTACCAGAAATCATGTGTCCTGAGAGGGCTTATGGATGAAATTTTCTAGCTCATATACATTTTAGCATGCAATACTACCTAATTTTCCAAAACATGTCCAAGAAAAGGTTATTTTATGTCCCAAAAACTCTTAAAGAATCTACATATTCAAGTGACATTTTTTAAATGATAGAAGAGCCGTTAGTCCATATTTTTGTAGTGACTGATCATGGATCACTTGCTTCTTGCAATTACAAATCCAAACACTTCCCGCTACAAAAAGCACAAAGAATAATTCCATTAACTCTTCCACCTGCCAGTTCGGAGTCCTTACAACTAATATTACATTTTAATAAACCACTAAACCCACTTAGGCAGTAATGGATAGATTCTGATGCTCTCAAGCTCTGAGCATGCACTAACATGGTGATATCAGGATGCTCATTTTGTTTGTCTGGGTGTTCTCCTGCTAGCCAGGGGGAACATTTCTTTTTCTTGATTGTGGAAAGATGTTTAACTACTATGGTATGTTCAGCACAACAGGTCTGGTTTACAGTCCTGGATTAAGTTTGCAGTGATCAAGCACAAAGTTCCCCCAGTGGATATCCTCAAACAACACTGATTACATGATTTGCATCTCTTATCATCTCTTCTGCTATTTCTTTTCAGGATCCTCTGAAATGCTCTCCTTCTCCACCATGCTCTCCTTCTCAATTAAATAAATAAATAAATAAATACCTTATATAGATACCTTAACAAAAATATCTTTCTAAGTGTTCAATACTGGAATATATTAATCATACCCATAGTCATAGTTTTCTAGTCTGCTATAGAGATACTGAATAACCTGTTATCTGAGTAATTTATTCTCTCTGTGTTACATATACTGGCTACCTGAATAAATTCTGCTAAGCCTGTACCATTTTCTGTTATTTTGTTCACAAACATGTATTTCCACTATGAAAAATACTGATAGAATTGGTAGGTCTATGACTCATTTAATCTCTGGTCCCACTTTCAATTTCACAGCTCTCTATTAAGTTGTAATTCCTTTAACATGCTAAGGAAGTGATCCAGAAAGTTAATATGGATGAAGTTAAGTAATAAAGTAAAATGCAACATAACAGTTTCGTGACAACCTCTGAAATTTAAGCATTTATTTATGGAGAGATTTTTCACATCATTATATGTTTCGTCTCCTCTTCAAAGCATGAAAGGAAGGCAGTCAGGCAGGCTAGTCTGCCCATCTGGCTTTATTCCAAAGAGCTGCTTCTCAAAGACTGTTAATGCAAATGTTTAAAGATTTTACTAAAAGATTCAAAGCAAGTTATTATAGATATTGGAATAAAAATTCATTAGTGGTATAATTTAAAAAAAATTATAGAAATCAAATCATCACAAAATGGTTGAAGTTGGAAGGAATCACCTAGTCCAACCCACCTGCTGAAAGAGGGTCAGATTGTTCAGGACAGTGTCCAGTTGGGTTTTCAATATCCCCGAGGATGGAGACTCCACAACCTCTCTTGACATCCTGCTCCAGTACTGGACCACTCTCACAATAAAGTATTTTCTTTTGTTCATATGGAATTCCATGTTTTTTAATATATGCCCAAGTTCCCTTTCCTGTCAGTGGCACCCCTGAGGAAAATCTGACTCCCTTGCCACCAGATTTTTATATATCGATAAGATCCCCTTGAGCCTTCTCTTCTGCAGGCTGAACAGTTCCAGCCTTCTCAGCCTTTCACATGAGAGATGTTCCAGGCTCTCAACCATCTGTATGGCCCTCCACTGGACTTGTCCCATCGTCTGTTCTCTTGTACCAAGGAGCCCAGCACTCCAGATGTGACTCGCCAGTTCTGAGTAGAGAGGAAGAATCACCTCCCTTGACCTGCTGGCAACAACATTAAAATTACTATAAACACATTTTATAAAATAAAGAAGTCTTGTTAATGAAATTACTATAAATTTTAAGACATTCAAATACACTAGAATGTAGAAAACTTTTAGAACTGAATTTTGCTGCTTTTAGATAATAAACCATGAGAAAGTGAGGCTCTTTCCTGTTGCATCTGCCAGAGAAATGGTGCTGGTCATCAAAGCCCAGCTTTTATTAACTAATAGTGTAAAGCTGCTTATTAAACAGCAAACTTACAAACAAAATAAAGACAAACCCCACTATAAATAGATGCAAACCCCTGTTTTTCAGCAGGTTTGATGTAATTTTTTTTGGTCTAATTTGTACTCCAAGGTTAATTAAAATGCTCCAGTCCTGCTCAGTGACCAGTTATGTTTGTTCAAAGTGAAAAAATTGTTCCTTTATGATGTCTTGCCCATTTCCTTAAATTCTTTTTCCCTTGTCACCTGTTTTTAGCTTAACTTAGGTGAAAGTTTCAACTTCCAAAGCATTGCACAAGAAGTCTGCCATAATCTATTAGCAGTATTACAGCCTTTCTGCAGCTATGTCTGCATGTTTGTACTTGTTCATAGTCAGCAGCTATTTTAATTTTTTTTTCTACTATTATTATTATTGTTAGCCTGTTTGTAGCACCTAATATAATAAAGTCTGCTGCTTCTAGGTGCTGGTAAGGGGTGTCTAGAGGTGTGTCATGGTTTAACTCCAGCTAGCAACTAAGCACCACACAGCCACTGGCTTACTTCTCCCCTGGCCTGGTGGGATGGGGAAGAGAATCAAAAAGGAAAAAAAAACAACCAAGACTTGTGGGTTGAGATAAGAAGAGTTTAATAACTAAACTAAACTAAAATATAATATCAACACCAATAGCTATAACAATAGTAATGACAAGGAATATAATAAAAAGAGAAAGAAATAAAGCCCTAGACAAGTTATACACAATGCAATTGCTTACCACCTGCTGACTGATGCCCAAACAGTGATCTACCCCTCCCAGTCAACTCCTCCTAGTTTACATATGGCGTGTCCAGAGGAGAGCCACCAAAATGATCAGGGGAATGGAGCATCTCTCATATGAAAATAGGATGAGGGAGTTGAGGCTGTTCAGCCTGGAGAAGAGAAAGGTCCCAGAGGGACCTTACACTGACCTTCCAGTACCTGAAGGGGGCCTACAGGAAGGCAGAGGAAGGTCTATTCACAAGGGTTTGCAGTGATAGGACAAGGAGCAACGGTTTTAAGCTAGGAAAAGATAGATTTAGGTTGGATATTAGAAAAAGGTTCTTTAACATGAGGATCATAGAGCACTGGAACGGGCTGCCCCGAGAGGTGGTGGAGGCCCCATCCCTGGAGTCATTCAAGTCCAGGCTTGATGAGGCTTTGAGTAACCTGACCTAGGTAGATGTCCCTACTTGTGTAGGGAGGTTGGACTAGATGATCTCTAGAGGCCCCTTCCAGCCTAAAACATTCTATGATTCTATATACTGAGTATGATATTCTATGGCATGGAATATACCTTTGACTAGAGTCAGCTGTCCTGGCCATGCTCCCTCCCAGCTTCTTGTGCACCTGGCAAGTCATAGGAAACTGAAATATCCTTAACTTATGATAAGCACTACCTAGAAACACCTAAAACATCAGTGTGTTATCAACATTATTCTCACACTAAAAAAAAAAAACAGTGCTGTGCCAGCTACAAGGAAAAATAGTATCACATCTGAAACCAGGACAGGGTGCCTCATACAAGATAGGCAAAGGATTCTTAAGATTCTTGCTTCTCATGTATGCATTTTTACAGTAAAACAAGATATAACAATGAAGTTTTGTAGGAAACAGCATTTATATTCTGGTTTCCATACTTACATACTTAACCTGCTCTTTTCGTTTGGCACCTTCAGGCTGTAATCTATATATCCTACCATAGAGTATCTTGTTGTGACAATTCTTCAAAATTTGACTAGGAGTTAACTGGAAGCTACTGTTTCAATAGTTTACCTGTACTATCTCTACAGCAATCATCCTAAGGACTCCCTAGCTACGTCTCATGGAAGGTCACTCTGTTTTTACCTTTGTTTTGCCCCTGTCCAGATCTTTAAAAAGCAGCAGCAAATGTTGTGTCACTTGGGTCTCATTCTAAAATTAAGAACTGAGGTTATAGACTCAGAGTTTATAAAGTTGCTCAGGACTAAGAAACTCAAAAAATTCTGGAAAAAAAAATCCAACCAGACGGTTTTCTAATGTAATGTTTTATTCAGATTTGAACTGCAACATAATTCACACACTCTTGGCTTTGAACCTTAAAAAGTTTAGATTTGTATACCTCAAGTTCTTTTTCAACAGAGCTTGTTTTCAGTATTTGTATCTATCCTCTTTAGAGAGAGAGAGATATGGAAACATTTCTAGAGCTTTTTCCCTATAACAACAGCTAGACTCAAGTGCCCACAGGCCAGCTGCTTTAATTCAGCAGTTTGCTCAGAAGTTTTTTCATTATAGAGAAACAGTGGTTTAAAAGTCTTCTACAAAACCCACCTGCTTTGTCTTCAGTAATTGTGTAGAGGCTAGACATGAATTCTTGAAAACTAGTACCCTGCACTATGTCCTTACTGCCTGCAGATTCAGAGCTTGTTCCTGAGTTGGTTTACAACCTGTGCCTGACTTCCTTTACCACACCTAGTTGTAGGGTTTTTTCTAGTACAGAATTACAAATATCTAGTGTTGACAATCAGCAGAATTAGACATGATGCATAGAATATCCAAATCTAACAAATGAGGTGTTGCTTGCATAGATGTCAATGGTTTAACCCTAACCAGAAACTAAGCACCACACAGTGGGTCACTCACTCTTTCCCTGCCCCAGTGGGATGGAGAGGAGAATCGAAAAAGAAAAGAAGTAAAACTTGTGGGTTGAGATAAAAACAGTTTAATAATTGAAATAAAATAAATAATGGTAGTTATGAAAAAGAAGACAATGAAAAAAGAGAGGAAATAAAACCCAAGAGACACAAGTAATGCACAATGCAATTGCACACCACTTGCTGACCAATGTACAACCAGTCCCTGAGCAGAGATCAGCCCCTCGTGGCCAACTGCTCCCCATTTATATGCTGAGAATGATGCCCTATGGTATGGAATATCACTCTGACTAGTTTGAGCCAGATGTCCTGGCTGTACTTCCTCCCAGATTCCTGTGCACCTGGTAGATCATGGTATACTGAAAAAATCCTTAATTTAGGATGAGCACTACTTAGCAACAACTAAAACATCAGTATGTTATCAACATTATTCTCATACTAAATCTAAACTATAACACTTTGCCAACTACCAGGAAGAAAATTAACTCTGTCCCAATTGAAACCAGGACAGTAGATTTCCAATATCTGTTGCCAAATGTATCTGGTTTTCTTGGTCTCTAATCCTCATCTCTTCCAATTGTTATTCTTTTCCCATGTCTCTAGCTTCTGTTGTATCAATCATATTTAGCCTCACAGTTGTAGCTACTTCCTTCTTAATGGAAATCTTTCTTACTCTAATCTTTGCTGCCCTGAATCTTTCAACTTCAATATTCTTTCTATTGTACTGTTTGTGGCAAAGACTTCATGTCACAGATAGAAAAAAGCTATTGCTGCCAGCTCTTTACGATGAGTCTACTTGACCTTACCTCAGACAACAGGAATCCTACAGGGCCACCTATTCCATTTTTTTCCCTAAACAGTAGCAGTCAGCCCTCACTGTGCACACAAACTCAGCAGCTGCTTCTTCTAGAATCTATCATAACTCATGTCTGTCTACTAACTTTACCCAATATAAAGCTAACTAATATGCTTATCACTTTCAATGTGAGGAGCCAGTGCACAGGCAGTTGCAAAAATTCCTTTAAAATGTTTTCACAGTTATTCTAATGCAATTTTCAGCCCCTCATTGACTCAAAGAGGTCCCTTGAGTATGACCTTTAATGAGCACATCTAAATTAGGTCAGATCAATTATGCCCTAAGAGTGCCACTCTTTTTCCATTAGCTATAAATAGAATTTAGGATGAGATTAGAATTAAACAAAACCATTGTGAACACCCTCGGCTCAATCCAATTGCCTACATATGGGCCTCTCTCTTCTGCCTGGGTTCTGAAGTTTCTTGCTGCTGCTTCTGGATGGTGCAAGTCTTCTACAATGGAATGTGCCATATCTGCCAACCTAAGTCGTTGGCTTTGTTACACAAATTAAACTAAACATTTCTGTTTATGCCAGAAAATAACCTTCTAATAATTATATTCAAACTGCTCTAGTGTATCTCTTCTGACCAAAGCTACTGATTAAAAAAGTGTCCTGTAAGTCCACTGTGTCATTTCTACCACTGTTATGGGGACGCTTCAGGTACCCTTGAGTTCCTCAGACAGTACCACATGCCCCCGTTTCAGCAACTGAATCAAGACCTGAGTGAGATTCGATGTGAAATTAAGGTATCCAAATTTAGGAGTGAGGCAAACCACTTAAATTAGTTGTCTAAATGCAAGTATCTACACTGAGGCAGATGTCTAACTTTCCATTATTGTCCACAGAGATCTTGAACTTAATTCATGGTATCAAGTGCCATTTGAGAGGTGATAAAATAAAAGCTCATGGGATAGGATGATATTACACAAGACTTATGGAATACCAGTGCAGTTTTGCAGTGGAAGCTGGAGTTTAGCCAATATGCCACATTTCATATAGCCCTGAACTGCTGTGTGTGTGGTCAAATCTTATCAACTCCTAGTCAATACCATCACAGAGACTAGGTATCCATCTAAAAAGCTGAAAAGACAAACTGAATCTCACTCCTAAATTACATGTTATTAGTCTTCTTAAAAGTAATTACCTGAGTGTTTATGTGACTGGCTGGTAAAAGGATTAAAAAGTAAAGGAATATGTTTCTTCTAGTTATGAGCAGTTCTATAGAACGCGTAACGATCTCAAAAAAGCAAAAGGGTGACTTAAAGTTATGTTTGGTTTTGGTTTTAAATAAAATTTTACAGAAAAATGCTTTTCATATAAATAGTATATAAAACACCAGAGGAGGCAAAGGTTCTCCTAATCTTTGTTTCCTTTAGAGAATAAATGAAGCAATTTGAATTTTTTTTGACAATAAGGTAATTAATTGCTGTGAATATAGTGCCAGTTTTCTTGCAGATCTGTCAGCTGAATATGGTTCGTAACATTTTTTCAGTGAATGCTTTATTTTAATCAAGTTTCCAATGCATTTAGTTTTGTATTACTTTTTTCTAATTTTATAGTAAACAAAAAAACCCCTAGAGCTTAAGGATACTGTTAGGGTCTGTAAGATGTATCTAAAAAGTAGTTTCTACCACAGGAATTAGAAAGATAACACAACACCTTCCCTGAGGAGAGACTGAGGAACTTTAAATCTTTTTTGCCTTTTCAGTTATTAAATTTAAATGCATAACATCCTTTATGGTTCATTCTGGGCGTTTGAAGACATACTATTCAACTGAACCAAATGTACAGCTATGTTACATTCTCCACAGTGAAAATAAAATCCATTGAAGCTGATAAAACTTTACCCCCTTTTTCATAATACAGATCAAAGGGAAGGATACCTTTTTATGTTTCCAATGTTTGTATTTTAACAAGAATTATAACCTCATTTTTAACACGTATTTTTAAAATTATGTGACCTAGTGCAGAAAGCAATCAAAGCATCTTCAATGTTCATATTACCATTTCTTCTTGTTGATATTTTGAATAATTTTGCTGATGGCTCAGAAAATGCCGGAGTTAAATATAGCTATAAATCAAAGAGAGAATTTAGCTAAAGCAACAAAAGAAAGGCTTCATAACCAAGAGAAGAGACATCACATTAACTCCTCCCATTCCCTAAGGGAAGGGGATAAAGATTACAAATGTAATAGGGGCATTTCACCTGAAACATCACTTGAAAAAAAAAAAAATACTGCAGCTGTCCCAGCTTCTTGCTGTTCCTTTTGCTGTTCCTAATAAGGACATCCGAGTGGTTTGGGAACTTATTCCTTATATAACAAAGAAAGGCACTTTTTCTGTGCTTTTAAATTCCATAATCCTTAGGACTTAGCTCAGCAGTAATTAACCTCCATGGCAACTATCCAGATAAAACTCCATAAATCTCCTGGAATCTTCACCTAGAAACTAGCTCATTTTTTTCTTTATCTTTTAAGGAAATGTAAAAACAATCATAAACCTGAATTTAAGTGACAACAGAGAAGTACAGGAAAAATCTTAGTTTTTCACCGTATTTATTGCTTTTCAAGTAAATATTCTTGAACCCTTCACTGCAATAGTAAAGGATATAGGCTGAAAATTTTTCGGAAATTTCTTCAAATCTAAGACAGTGTCCTGGTTTGAGTTAGAACAGAACTAATTCTGTTCAGTGATGTTACTTTTCAGCCAAGGCTTTTCTAACTAACTGTGCTTTCTGAAGTTAACAGCATATTTTTTCAGACAGTGTCTGCTTCTAGCAGTCATAACACTCCATGTTTAGAGTTACTACCAAGGATTGGTAGTAGACCAAGGTCACTGTTAGATCTTGTGTACAACATCAGGGGGTGCAGAAAGTGAAAGTCCACACCTGGGAGAGCAGCAGCCAGGACAGATGACCCTAAACTGATCAACAAAGTATTCCATCTCATATATGTCATATTCAGTAGAAGCTGAGGGATCACGAGGGTCAAGCTCTCCCTTCTTGCTTCTCTTCCCCTTCTTCAGTCGCCAGCATCTGAGGAGGATTCCACCCCTTCTGCTTTCAGTCCCAATTCATGTGTTCCTGAACCCGGTTCCAGAATCCAGCTCCTGAACCCAGTTCCTGTCTGCCACTGAGCCCAGGCTAGGACTTTCCCAATGCCTGCTCCACAGCCTCAGTAGTGAAGGTGATGTAATTGCCATCAGGAGGGGTTGGCTTCAATACTGGTTTTGTAAATATTTGCATATATTCCATTTTCTTTTTATTATCTTCATTAAAGTTGTTTTAGTTTTCCTTTCTAATCCGGAAGTCTCTCATTCCCTTTCTCTCCCATTTGGAAGGGGATGGGGGCCAGCAGACATTCATAAGTCTCTCTCCCTTCTTCCCTTTCTCATTCCCTTTTGGAGGGGGAAAGAGGGGATCATAGAGAGCACCTGTTATAGGTCTAGTGGACTGACCCTAAACCTTGACAGAAAGAACAACATTTCCCTTATGTCAGGAGCTCAAGAAAAAAAACCCTCCTTCTTTCTATTAATGTTATAAAGAAGGAAGCTGAAAGAAGAATTGCTGATACCCAAATGAAGAGCAAAATGGTTTCATAGCAACATATGAATTTTTATATATTTAATGTTGGCAGAGTAAAGACTGTGTCTGAAATCATCCATGTCCCAAACCATTCAACTATGTATTAGTGTGAGTTGCCATCCAAAGATTGCTTACTTGCAAAATCATAAAATGATAAAATCATAGAATGGCTTGGGTTGAAGGAACTACTTCCAACCTTCCTACTATGGGCAGGGGCATCTTCCATTAGATAAGGCTGTTCAAAGTCCCATCCATCCTGACCATACACACTTCTAATGATGGGGCATTCACAACTTCTTTGGGTAAGCTGGTCCAATGTCTCGCCACCTTCATAGTAAAGAATTTCTTCCTTATGTCCAATTTGAATTAACTGTCTCTTATTTAAAAGCTATTACCTTTTCTCCTATGACTACAGGCCTTGGGAAACACTCTTCCTCCATCTTTATTATAAACCCTCTTTAAATATTGAAAGGCCACAATAAGGTGTCCCCAGAGCCTTCTCTTCTCCAGGCTGAACAACCTTATCTCTCAGCTTTTTCTCATAGGGAAAGTGTTCCACTCCTGTGGTCATTTTTGTGGTCTTCCTCTGGATCTACTCCAATAAGTCTATGTCTTTCTAATGCTGGGGACCCCAGACCTGGACATAGTACTCCAGGTGGGGTTCTCATGAGAGCAGAGTAGAGAGGGAACCACAGAATTATTGAGACTGGAATAGACCTTCAAGATCACCAAGTCCAGCCTATGACCCAACACCGTGACATCAGCTACACCATGTCACTAAGTGCTACATCCAATCTTTCCTTAAACACCTTCAGGGATGGCAAATCCACCACCTCCCTGGGAAGTCCATTCCAGTGTCTAATCACCCTTTCCATGAGGAAGTGCTTCCTAATACCCAACCTAAACCTCCTCTGGTTCAGCTTCAGCCCATGCCCTCTTGTCCTGTCACTAGTTGCCTGGGAGAAGAGCCCAACCCCCATCTGACTGCAACTTCCTTTCAGGTAGGATAAGGTGATAAGGTCCCCCTTGAGTCTCCTCTTCTCCAGGCTGAACATCCCCAGCTCCCTCAGCCTCTCCTCAGAAGACTTTCCCTCCATTCCCTTCACCAGTCTCGTTGCTCTCCTCTGGACCTGCTCCAGCAGGAGAAATTCCAGGGGAATTGCCTCCCTCGACCTGCTGGCCACGCTTCTCTTCATGCAGCCCAGGATACAATCGGCTTTCTAGGCTGCAAGCACATGTTGCCTACTTATGTTTCATTTTTTCTCAATCAATATCCCCAAGTCCTTCTTCACAAGACTGCTCTCAATCTGTTCATCCCCTAGTTTGTACTGATTTTGGGTATTACTCTGACCCAGGTGCATGACCTTGCACTTTGCCTTATTAAACTTCATGAGTTTTGCAAAAGCCCACTCCTCAAGCCTGTCTAGGTCCTTCTGGATGATGTCCCTTCCTTCTGGTGAATCAACTGCACTGCTCGGCTTGATGTCGTCCACACTATGTCATTAATAATATACTGAACAGTACCTGTTCCAGTAAAGAAAAGAAGCCTGAGGGACATCACTTCTTACTGATATACACTTGGACATCGAGCCATTGAGTGCAACTCTTTGGATGCAATCATTCATCCAATTCCTTATCCATTGGATAGGCCATCCATCAAACCCATATCTCTCCATTTTAGTAGCAAGAATGTTGTGTGGAACTTGTTAAAGACCTTTCAGAACTCAAGGTAGATTACATCAGTAACGCTTCCCTTTTCCACTGATGTAACTACTCCATCATAGAAAGCCTTCAGATTTGCCTATGGTGAAGCCATGCTGGCTAGCTGCAATGACCTCACTGTCATCCGTGTTCCAGGAGAATCTGTTCCATGATCTTACCAGGCATAGAGGTGAGGCTGAACTAGAAAACTAGTTTACTGTAGCCACATACACCATTTAGATATGGCATAGAGAAAACTTCAACAACTGAAGATTTGTATAGGACCTGTCAATCTGCAGTTAACCATGTTTACTTCGCAGTTAGCAGTATGCAATGTATAGACAACCTTTTACATTCTTCAGCTGTGTTACTGATTGGTTATTGATTCTCTTACGCAAATACAATTGAAGATTTTCCATTTAAACTCAATATGAGATTGCAAAAAGTTGCTGTGCATTGAACAGCTGAAGGATGAAATAATAAGGTGCCTTTTGAGCCTACCTCTGAAAGGTAGAGAGATTGTTCTCCACTTTCTTTTTCCTTCTCCTTGCCAAACTGTACACTCTCAGCATCTCCCTCAAGCCAACTCTGATTTTCACTTCTACACTTGCTGAACTGAGTCAACTCATCGGAACATTGGAAAAAAATACCTAGTCAATGGGGAAACAAAAAAAAAAAAGGAGAAAAAAGAAATATTTTTCTGCTAGATTACTGAGCTGAATATATTCAGCAGAGGATGTGAGGAACTCCAGCTTATTTGACAGAAAGATATTTCAGCTGGGGCAGAAGCAGACAAAGAGGAGGGCAGAGGATGAGCAAGGTGAAGAGAATTGTAACAGTTCAGGCATAACATGCAGCTGGAGCCTAATATCCATTGAATAAGTGGAGGAAAACTAAAAAAAAAAAGGTTTATAGGTCTTTTGCACTAGAAAAAGATAAAAGAAGTACAAGCAAGTAAGTAAGAGTGCAAGCAAAACTTCATGAAATAGATATAACCAAGTTTTTATAACCAACTTGCATGTTACAGATAAGTACACACATGGAAAAAATGAAGTTGTTAATATGTCCAAGTCAAGCTATAACTCCACAGATGGACAAAAGTTAAAGTTTCTAAACAGCTACGTGCTCCTAAAATAACTCATCACCCCCCCCCCCCCCCC
>VZZY01013869.1:18144-60501 GCA_013400335.1 Eurystomus gularis
AACCCAGTAAATTTTTACCAAAAGTGAATTATTTCGAATTTTGGAATAACTCAATTCAATTTATAAAATTAATATTATTTACTGTATGTGTATTGTTTTGGGCTTTGGGGTTTTGTTTGTTTGTTTGGGGTTTTTTTAATTGTTTCATTGTTTTTCTGTAAAAATATTCCTACAGACTTATTCTGTGTAGAAAGTATTAAATTTCAAGATGGATAGAGATGTGAGTTGTGGAAATACGGATTTCTCCCATGTATGCTCTTTACAACTCTCGGAGACCTGACACTTTTTGCCATGAAAACAAATGTGTTTAGAGCTTTTAATAGGCTTCAGCCATAAATATATGAATAGCTAAGCTGGGATCTGCAGGTTTTCACAGTTTCTGTGATGTGAAAGACCATAGATAATAACTAATGAACCAGACTCTAAGGGAGAGCAGTTTACTACCTTTAAATTTTTCAAGGAGATGTATCTTTGTCAAAACTTGATGAATCTCATTTTAAAAGCTTTGAAACATCCAGGTAAAGAACTTAGAAGTAGGATCAATGCTTAATGATTAAAAGTAATTATAAAATAAAATAAGTAAAAAAAAAAAAAAGAAAATAACTTCTTTAACTGATGGTTCTACTAATTTGAAATTTAGGAGCATATGGTAGCTCTCAACTGCCCCTCATTAGAAAAGACAGCCCTCATTTTAGACCTGAATCTCACACCAGCCCACTCAGACCTGCTGTTCTCACATATATTACTGTAAATTATTTACATCAGATAAGATAAACCATGAAAACGAGAGTACTGAAAAATCTCAATTATTTGCTGGAGAGACTGAATTTCTAAAGCTGCTCAGAATCCTACAACTTCTCTCCCAGCATGCAAGTGAGGGTCAGATATCCTCAAGAAATTAGAACTGACCAATCCTCCTTATTCTCACTTTGGGCTAGTGAGTACCCAGGGATCTTGTACCTCTGGTTCCATTTCGCAGGAGTTGGATTAATATCATCTAACTTAAATGTCCATAGTGCAGATACCTACGTCTGAGCTAATGAAAACAAACTCCTACCATGGAGACAGAAGGGTAGCTCTAAGTGCACTGTTCCAACTGGATTGATTTAGACTACTTCAGGATAATAATTTTACCCCAGAACTACCTATGTCTCTACAGAACAAGGTGTCTGGTATGACTAGCTCATATGTAAATATTTACACTGCAGACAAGCAAAGTTAGATGAAAAGAATCCCACCTTATATGGCGATGTGGAAGTTATGAGATTGTCTAAAAATTCAGCTTTCTTTTTCTTTTAGTAATCTATATCCTGAGTATATATTTTCAAACTTCTCTAAAAATCATCATTGATATGTCCCTTATTTAATCTTTATCTCACAAAATATTTATATTTAGTCTGATGTATGTTCTAGTGAGATAAAAAGAAAGACTTTGTAGTCTTCAGGTGGAGTTCTGGGAAGAACTATAGTATATGTATAATATACACACATGTATGTATAGAATGTTCACTTCACAGCAGTGATGACTAAAAATTGAACTAATACCAGCCTTTCAATCCTTATATTCTCATAGCTTCTTACATACATCTTTATATTTTTTCTAGTCTATTTCTTTGCCAAAACAAAGCTGTATTTTTCTAATTTAAAATTTGAGCAAAATAACTTTAATTTTCAGTCATGGCATGGAAAATTAATGTAACCTCACTGTAAAATGTTTTCTACATTTGTGTATAGGTCTATGTGTATGGGGTATGTTTCTCTGACACCACAGAAATGTCTGAAGCCAGAAATTTGAAGCTATTCATACATAAGTGTATGTTTTAGGCTTTTATAAATAAAACTGGATATGCAGTATAGGAGTTACAAATACCTTAAAATACATCTACAGATTGCGACTAAACAACCAGGAATAACCTAAATGTATGTGAGATGATGTACTGGTTTTGGCTGGGGTAGAGTTAATTTTCTTCTTCTTTTCTTAGCTACTGTGGGGCTGTGTTTTGAATTTGTGCTGAAAACAATCTGTAACAGAGAGATATTTTTGTTACTGCTGAGCAGCACTTACACGGAGTCAAGGCCTTTTGTGCTTCTCGTACTACCTCCACCAGTGAGTAGGCTGGGGATGCACAAGTTGGGAGGAGATACAGCTGGGACAGCTGACCCCAACTGAATAAAGGGATATTCCATGTCATATGACATCATGCTCAGCAATAAATTAAGGGGAATGTTGGCCAGAGGGCTGAGGCTCAAGGACTGGCCGGGTATTGGTCGGTTGGTGGTGAATAATTATCTTCATTTGCATTATTTGTTTTTCTTGGGCTTTATTTCTCTCTTTTTTTTAGTTTTCTTTTCAGTTATTATTATTACTACTATTATTATTATTATATAGTATAGTATAGTATATTTAAATTATTAAAATGTTCTTATCTCAGCCCATGATTTTTCTCACTTTTACCCTTCCAATTCTCTTCTCCACATCCTGCTGTGAGGGGGAGTGAGGGAGCATCTGTGTGGTGTTTAGTTGAAGACTAGAATTAAACTATGACAGATAAGCATATATATACATATATTTTTTATCTTATGAAACACCTAGTCAATAACGTTGAGCCAAGCATGCAGGAATTTTTTGAAGTTATATTTAGCTCTTTGCTTCTTCTGTTTTGAAGCATGATTTGTGATGAGCTAAAGCATAGTCTGTCAGTCTAAGGGGTTTCCATCCTATCTTGGACTACGTTTTGCTCCTCTGTTGCCAGAGTGCAGCCAACACTGCGCTACATCTGACTCTACCATAAGAACTGAACAGATTTATGTATTTTCAAAAAATTTTTTTCTTTCAGAAAATATATTTTGTCCAGACTGAGCCCTTATATGGAAAGAAATGTTTCACTTAAAAGATCAAAGTAAAAATTCTTAGCATATATTAGAGTTGTCCATTTAACCTTTAATAGCCTGATTCAAAGGACAAAAATATTTGTCTAACAATTAAAACAGATATTATTCATTTATTTGTTTAGTGACAGACATTTGAAATGCTGTCTATGACAAAAATATATCCTTTGGCAACAAACATTAATCCTTTGGCAAACTGGGATATTGTACTATACAGGCATATATAACATTGAAGCTGCTACAGTATAAACAGCTAGGAGTCAAAACAATGGCAAAGGGAAAGAAAATATAGGATGCAGTAGAGATTACCCTGAGGAAGTTGGAGTGATCCTGTTGTGTTGTAAACAGCACAGGGATGGGGGAACACTGAGTTATTACTAGAGCAATAAGGCTGGGGATGGGATTTAGTGGATGTGAGTCACCAATCTACAAAAAGCCCAGCATGACAAGAACATAAAAGGCATTACACTGAGAATTTTTAAAAGTTCAGCCAATTTATTTTTTTTTTCCCCAGAACTGGCCCAAAGTAGATGACTGTGGAAAATGAGAAGAATAAGAGGTACCTTATGTGCAGTCATTAACCTTCAGAGGATTTATCTGTTCTGAACTTGTCCAGCCTTTAGTTTTTTCCTTTTCAGCTTTAACATCCAAAATTTTCCTCAGCTTTTCCCACTTACTCTGACACTATCAGAAGAAACACGTCTTCTTGACAGAAAGAAACCCCAAACTTGTAGCTATCAAATGCTGCCTTCAACTGATAGTCCCTGGTTCTACTGCAGAAATAGACAGTTTCTTCCTCTTCATCTTTCAATCCCACTAATGATTTGGTAGATGTCCATCATAGCCTCTTCAGTTTCCCATTTTCCAAAATGAAGAGCTGTAACTTTGAAGTTCAGTTTTAGGAAGCCATTCCATACATCTGGTCATCCTTCACACCATTCTCTGAATCTTTTCCCTTTCAATTATGTTCTTGTTGAGAAGGAAGGAACAGAACGGCACGGAGTTTGAAAGATACTATTATACAGTGTAATGATATTATATTTGGAGGAAATACACTACTGTGTAATACATACTATTACATAATTTGTGTTATTAAAGATACATTTAACTGTAAGATTTACACTGCTTATAGAATAACTCTTAGTCCTCTAGACATACAATTTGATTACTGTATTGCAGCTCAGAAATGGCTAAATGGCAGATCAGAGACTATTGCAAATTATTTGCTGAACAGAAGTGTCATGGATGTATGAAGCAAGTATTTTTTTCTAGTGTGTTGGTTTAGTAAGAGCTGTGGCTGTGGGGTAGCCAAGCCGTGTAGCTGAGCCACTCCCCGCCCCCTCCTCTCTGCCGCGGGTCGTGGACAAAGAAAAAAACAAGGTTTAAAAGTGCCTTTTTGAGTTGAGATAAGGAAGGCTTTATATATATATATATATATATATATAACAACATGTAATAAGCACTTGCAGTTAATAAAAAACAACAGTAACAGCGAGAAAGGAGCAATACAAAAAAAAATTGATAGCAGAGAACAGCGACAGAGCAAGCTCACCGAAAACAGCCAAACACGAACTGCCCCCCCACCGGAACTAGCCCTGGGGCATGACGTCAGTATGGTATAGAATCACCTGGCTCCACTAAAATTAACCCTGTCCTGGCCAAACCAGGACATCTAGGTATGTACATTTTACTTGGATGGAAAATTCAGCTACTAAGGGCATGTGAAATCTTGCTATGCTTAGAATGTGCTTACTTGGGATTAATGAAGAAATTAAATAAAATAAAGCTTGACCTACAATGAGTAATAATGAATGTAATCATACAAAACTGTGTCTTAGGATGTTAAAAGGGAAAACAGGACAACATAAATTAATAGAACATAGTGAAGTAACAGAAAATATTCACACAAGCTAGTAAGAGTAATAAAAATCTTACAGTAAATAGAAGTCAGCGTAAAACAAACTGTTGCTACTCTATTCTTCATAATGTCTATGTTTTCTATATTTTTCATATGATGCTATCTTTTTTTCCTTTGTTTGTTTTTACACTTTTATTTATTTGCAACTGGATGTTTTCTATTTGACTCTCTTCTGCTTCTCTTCAGATCTGCTTATAATCATACCATTGTTCTTGCATCTTTACTGTATTTTGAATAAAGTATTTGATGGTTTTGCAACCTTTTGTGCATTTACACCTTCTTCGCACCATTTTACATATTTGCACTTCTCCCATATGCATTATGCTTTTCTAATGCTTTGACCATTTCCTGCTTACACACTCTTCCATTCTTTCATCTTTTACCAATTTTATCTCTCTCTTCCTACCTCTAGATGAAATAATACACAATGCACATTTACTTCCTGAGTAATTTGTTATTCAACCAATCCTACTTCAGTTCTTCGACAGTGTGATAGTTATCTCAGAACCAATATTGGTTTGTTTTGAACCATTTTATAATTTCAATACTTGTTTTACTAATCTTTCTTTTTATCCTGTTTTCAACATGTATCAACAAAGCACAATATTTTTTTATTTATAAAGAGGAAGCAAACAAAAAAACAGAAGAATGAAAAAAAAATTATGTGCCAGTGTGACATCAAAATGTGATGTAAAAAGCACCAGCAAAAATAACTTGTCAGAAATATGTAAAAATGAAAGAAGGGTGAGATTTTTTGTTTTACTTTATTTTTACTGAATATGTGAGGAATCCTGACAAAGATGAGACCTGTTCATGTGACAGGTCTTATTTGATAATGGAAGTAGAACAGAGAAGATGAAAAGCTGATGAAAAAGAAAAATAAATTTGCTAAGCAATTAAAAATAAATAAATCATGAGCATCTATTATGCTTCAAGTATTGCTCTGCTAAGAGTGTAGAAAGTTTATAATCAATCCAAGTTAGACCAATAAATTGGACATTTACTAATATCTCTTTGCCACTGAAAATGACAGCAACAAGCGATAGAGCCAGTGCCTGTAAAAACCTAAGGAATATTGCTAACTAAAGCAATTCAAACTGCTTTTACACTGGTCACTCTGCATAAGTGGTCTTAAACACACAGCGAATCATGAAAATTTTATACAGCTATTTTGTTGTGAAGCCAAACGCATCCTTGACTAGGAACCACAGAAGATAAGAGCACAGAGTATTTTAGAGGTAAAGTATAAAATTAAGCACTGAAAAAATTACTAGATATGTAAGAAATAAAAAATTTTTACACCGTTGTTGCTGTTCTCCACAGAAAAATTATGAAAGTAAAACCTTGCTTAGCAATGTTCTAAAATGTTTGTGTTAGTTGGTAAGACGTACCAAACAGTACCAGGGAACAGTCTTTATCTAGTTTGTTCTTATTCAGGAAAATTGTTTCATTCAAAGAGATTGTACTTTAAAATGTACGTCTGAAAAAAAAGAAGGATGGGTTGTGTCATAAGATAAGAATATCCTCATAGGGAAGAATACGTGGGGGCTTTTTAAAGCAATATCCTGTGTCCAGCAGTGACCAGTTGCAGATGTTTGAGGAAAGAATGTTAAGAAAAGGAGCTTGTGTTCTTGCTACTCTTCCAGTTTTCAGTAACCATCTGATCCTGAGCTAAAGGGTGCATCTGGACCATCTCTGTATGGCCAAGGATCATAATTGTTGGATAATTGTTGTTAAGTCATGCAGTGTTTAACTCTTATTGTTTCTAAAGGTCACCTTAATTTTGTTACTTCATTCATGTATAAAGATCTCATTTCCTCCTCTGTGACTTTTTAAGATATTCTTCTGGAACATTTTATCTGTGTTGAGCATTCATTGTAAGCTAATTAGTTTTACTTGATTGCTTTAGCTCAAAAAAATTCTTGTTTTCATCCTTCTATAATATTTAAGAGCTTTTCACTGCAAGGAATGCAAAAGAAATTGGCAGACTGCATAGGAAAGAAACCACATTTATGTACAAACTGTCTTTTACCATCAGAAGGGAATTCTCTATTACATCCCTTAAAAACTACCTGTACCCATCTTTTTATTCTTTCTCATCCTAGTATCTCCCTCTTGTCACTAGCAGAACAGTTTGTTTCCTATGTTCCATATATATTACCAAATACAAGAGCCATCTGGATTTCAGATGTTTTAGTGAAGTCTCCAACACTTAAACACAGTCTATGAAGAGTCCATCACATCATTTTTGCTTTGTAGAGACACATTAAGTCAATGCAAGATAAAACTGTGCACAACAGCTGTATGAATTTTATTATACATGAATAAAACTCTTTTAGCATCTGAATAATTACATACTCAGCTGCCTCCTGACAAACACAATGCAGCATTCTGTATCAAGATTACAAAATAGAACATGAAGAGTTTCTTCAGCTTACTACTTTAAGACAAATGACATAAAATTTTTGAGAAAAAAATAAATATTGTAATATTTAAAGACAACAGTATTTTTTTATATTTCTAAGATGTTTTACTTTACTTGACCTATTTTGAAAATGTTTCTTAACTAATTCTTACATTGTCTAGTATATTGTATTGTTTTTATGCAATAGATAGACTTTCATTCTGTATATAGATATAAACATGCATATGAATACATATAGACATACAAATTCTTGTATGTGTATATATATACACTCTCTGTATCTATGCATGTCTCCACCTGTGCTTATGTGTATGCCTATGTCTAGATAAAACTTTGTTTTGGCCTTTGTATGATCCACTGAAACCCCTGCAATTATACATAGAAAGCGAAGACTGGTTTAGCCCTTCACTGAAGATGGAAAAAATTGTAACAGATATGGAGGTGAGACTAAGCTGTCACTATTGGACAGTGGCAGATCTGAGGTGCTGCCAAGAGTAAAATGGGCAAAGGATGGTCTGAAGAAAGGAATATTCTGCAATCAACCACTTAGCAGGATAGGTCAGCTGCTTTTTCCCTACCAAGGAGAACATTGAAACACTTTGATTCACCAAGGCTTTTTAAAGCAACTCTCATATGAGAGAATTAAGCTCACATAAATATTTATGATTGCTGTATTAATCCACAAGAGCCACATACTTCAAACTTAAGAGCCACTTATTTCAATAAATCTGCAAACCAAGAAGAGATTTTTGAAACAAAATATTTGTTCAAAGAAATGAATTTGGTGAAATACAGTTAATATTTTCTAATATGTATGTAGTGTAGACACATAAGCACATACATACATATATATATATATAAATTTAAAAATGGTACGTATTAAAGGTGGAAAAGATAACTTGTTAATTGCTTGTAGTTAAAAATGAACTTATTTTTACTCCTATCAGAGGCATTCATTTTTTATACAGTGGATCAAATGTAATAAGAACTTGCAAGGGATCAAATGATACAATCAGATTCATAAAGTCACATAAACAGCATAACATGTATCACTGGTGATATTATATGGTGGTCTTTTTTAAAAAAGTATCATATTATTTTAAAGGCAATTATATTAAAAAGTATTATTTCTCTGAAAACGACACAGGAAATGCTGATCTGATAATGGAAAGAAAAAGCAGAACTGACTCCCCTGTATATGTTTTACAACTATGACATCTCAGATATTGGTAAAACAGAATATTTTGTCCAGATATTTGATACATATTCAGTCTTGTCTTTTAGTCTGTCAGTCACTGATTCCAAGGCTGTCTCCAATCCATTCAGTTCTATGTTTTCTTGTTCTTGTAACACATTCTGGAAATCCTGTAAATATCCTGTGAATTATTGTACTGTGTGATTGAACTTTGTCTCAACTCCAGTTAATTAAATCAATAGTTAGTCGTGTGCTTTGCATAAGAAATACTGATGGGCATTGACTAACTGTATTGGCATTATAAAACATCACAGCATAAGGCTTTGTATGGCAAGTTATTTCTTCTTCCTTCTCTTCATCACAGTTGTTGACATTTTAGCTGCATCTAGTGGGTGACAGTGATTCAGCCAGGGCAGTGCCAGAGTGTAATAAGAAAGCAAGAAGGCATTGTCTGTGACTGAAAATCCCTAGGAGAGCTATAGTGTGTAAACATACCTGCTGCTGCTAACATGCTGGATAAATTTAACCTCAACAAGAATAAAATGATGCTTCTTAAAATCCCTTATATAATGCTCTATAAAGAAACTTAAGTGCCTGCAAAGCCACTGTAATTGTGCTGTTTTCCCTGTAAGTTTAAGGAATTCGTTATCAATGATCCTTGCATATAAAGTTCTGGAGTTATACTGTATTTTTAGTCTTATAGATATATATTCAGAGGTTGCAAAGGTGAAATAAGAGACGGACTGCATCCTTTCCGTTAGAGATATACAACAGTAAATGCACGTTACTCCAATGATGACAATGGCCATAAGGTATTGGTCAGTAAGCAGTACAGATGATGAAGACACCCAACTGAAAAGCCAAAGCCTTCAGTCTTGTGTCATACAGAAAGAAGGAATGAGACAATTAATTTAGAAAACTTTATTGTTTCTATAATGGGTCCTGAAAGTGAAGAAGAAATTAGTTGAAAGTTGCGGTAGTAGTAGTCCCAATACTAGCAAAAAAATGAGAAGGAAGTCAGACGAATGGATGAGCACCATATGTTTCAAAAGAAAGGAAATGAACTAAAGTTATACAAAATACCCACAAATTCCGTAGATGGACAAAATGTTTCCCAAATAAAAGACAGTTTTCCTGCAAAAATGGTGGATTTTTAGGGGGAGGATAAAAACGAAGAAAAATTATGCAGACATGGAGAGACAATGTCACTGTAAAAAGTGACACATTTGGGAAGAAATGTACCATTCCCATGCAGTTCTGATCAGCCTATGCATAATTACACAGAACTCCACAGTTCTTGTTAAATCCAATTTTATTCAGATGATTAAATATTTTGAAATAGCAACTGAGATGTAGCAAAGGCAGACTATCAGTCATATTTTCTCTGTCTCTTTAATAAAAGCAGGAACTGAAGGATAAAAGGACACCACAAAAGTATGTGTGTGGGAGTTAGGAGAGTACTAGTGCTCAGAGGGGGAGATCAAAAGGGCAGCGAAGGCTGCGTGTAGAGATCCAGCTGCAGGCACTACCCACTGTTCCTAGCAGCACTGAGTCTCCAGCTGGGGGTATGGCACTATATGCTGCAGCATCTGCAGGAAAACTGTCTGATCTTCCCCCCATAGGATGTTTCCTTGAGGCACCTGAGGGCCACAAAAGAATCCAGGAGAAGACTAGCTGCAGTGCTTTGGTCCTTAAAACGTTTTGTCTTACTGATGTGCTAATACTTAACACTGTCCACTCTGCCTTTGCTTAGCTCCATTCAGGACACAGAAAACCAATTTGCCTCAGATAGTTACCTTTCACCCTCTCTAGCTTTATGACAATCTTTAGCAAAATGAGCTCAGACAAATACAATTTTCCAGTGAACATTTCAAGGAATATGCTATTCCCCCTTTGCCCTGTAAATACAGCAACTATCACTACAGTTAGAGTGATGAAGCTAAGCATATTTTTTGTAATATTCCATCCTTTCAATTCCCCTGTGTGCTGGATGATGGAAACATAAGGTATTCTGCAGTACTGCTGGTGGGCCAGCATCTTGTTTCTTTTGAATAAAATTCCTGTGATGTCTCTCGTAAAGGCCTTTGTCACAGGTGTTGAAGGTGGGAGACCAAAGGGGATACAAACATGTTGCAGTTTGCCTAAAGTGCAGAAACATCTTCCTAAGTCATGAGTGGCATCTTGGCTGAATTCAGCAGGGGAGAATTTTGCAATTAATCTGAAATGTCACTATATTTGATAGAAATTTTTGCAAAGGTCTTATTGGGACATGAAGGTAGCCCTGGTAGCCAAAGATTGTATATGTTTCTGTGGTTTATTCATTTTTAAGGACTTTACTGCACTCAAATAGTAAACTTTTTCTAAGAATAAAGTCTGCTCTGTGACTTTCTCCATAGATGGTGACCTACTTTGTGGAAATAGGTATGTCAGCATGGATATGGGAACTTCTAAGAAGACATATTCCTACGAATTCCTGTCTGTGGCAAAAAGAGCAGATATTCTTCTCTAAGAAAATAGTCTCTGAAATAATCAGATTTACAAGGCTCAGGGGCCAAGTTTGCCCTTTGGATACAGACTTCATTGGACTAATTTGCATACACAAACGCAGAAGCAGAATTTGCCCTTCATGTTATTTTTTTGTTCAATGACTTCACTTTTGCTTTTCTACCTGTTTGAAAATAAGATTCCACCTGGATCATTCTACAGTCCCTGGCCAACAATAAAAACCTTCAAAATACTATTTCCAGAAATGTTGCCTAAACAGAAATAAAATAAATATTATGAAGGGCAGAAAATAGTATATGGGTTATATATGAACAACAGATATTTCTCGGATTTCAATTTATCAAATTTTTCAATCTGTCATGTAGTGTATCACAAGTATCTCAATATTGCTATATGTATCATCCCAGAGGACTGATCCAAAAAACACCTAAAACAGTAAAAATAATTTAAAAGAATTTTGGGTCAAACCTTAGCAGACTTCCAGATTCCAAATTAGCTTAAACCCTGTTCCTTTTAAAGTTTTTAGTTTAGTTTTTGTTTGTTTGTTTGTTTGTTTTTTACTGATACCTTTGGAATTAAAGGTTGTAGACTAGATTTTTCAACCAAGTCACATACAAGTTGGTCTTTTGACCTAGACTGGTTGTTAGCTGATGATATTCTACTGTTTTGATAGGCAATATATTTATTTATGAGTTACTTCTGTTCCATTTTTATTTCTCTTTGAAATCTTTAAATTCCATCATGATGTCACAGAAGAATCTTTTTTTTTTTCATTTTGGTTATTTTTCTGAGAAAATACATTCTAGAAGACTGCAATTTTGTCTATCTAGTTAATTTATGGAATCTTTTATCCTAATATAGTTGAAGCAATAATAGTGAACAGATATCTCAGCTCATTTGAAATGTTTAGCTACCTGGTGAAATAGTAGGAGAAATTCTGAAGATATCTAAATGATGCTTTTTATTTCTTTATTTATTTGTTTTCTCTAAAGTGGTCTGCCACCACAAAGACCATTAAACTTTGCAGCTGGGAGAGAAAATATATTTAATTTTGTTTTCTATTTCATGGGTTCTTTTTTTTTTCTGCATAATTCATGCAGATCTCATTTGAAAAGTTATACAAATTCAAGATTTACATACTCATCATTTAAGGTGGAATTTGTCCAAAACAACATGTGCAACAGATACAAACTGTGGTTTTAAACCAGGCTTTGGTCCCATTATAGGTGACACAGAGTAAGACTCATCCAGTAGAAATATTAGATCCCTGGATCCTCTGTTTCTCTCACACGGTTACAAGTAAAGAAGTTAAGATATCCGGTCTTTGTAGACTTACATTTTAAAGACCATGAAGGATGTGAAAAAGGGTCATTTGCAAACAAGAATTTACTTCGCTTGAGGAAATACACTATATTGTGTCTAATACTTTTTAGAAAGTGCATCTCACAGACATGGCCACTTTTAAATATAATTATAAGCTAATTTTAAAGGAAAATAGAAACCTCATAAAGAAAATATTTTCCCCAAGAAGTTCCTTTGCTAAATCATTTTTGATATTGTTTAAAATTTGCACTAATTTTTTCTACATAGATTATTGGTTTGAAGCTATTGATTTTTCCTTTTGGCTACTTTAAAATTTTATTTTTCATTCATTACCAGCCTAAATTAAATCATTAATAGTTTAAATTATTAAACATTTAGGAAAAGCAGAGAGGGAGAGTGGGAGAGCATTATACCTGGCAGTCAACCAGGTCAGATATGTAACAGCCAGCCAGGCTCCTGAACATAATGCCTTTACTGAGTTAGTTTTAGCAGAGAAATTTCTGAAGCATTAATCTCACACTTTAACAACTTCAGAATGCCAAGAAAACATGCAAATACATTCTAACACCTGGAAACAGGAGTGGCAAACTCTCCAGTAAAATTCTATTTACTGGAAAATCAGAGCAAATAGCAGCAAGGAAGACTGATACGTGTAGGAAACGTGATATTTAATCATGCTGTGGTTTAGACTCAGCCAGGAACTGAGCACCATGCAGCTGCTCGCTCAGACACACCCACACCCCTGCACACCTGGTGGGATGGGAAGGAGAACAGGAATAAAAAGGCAAAACTTCATAGGTCGAGACAAGGACAATTTAACAGAAAAACACAAGAGGTGAAGAAACAAGAATAACAATAGTAGTAATGAAACTATATAAAGTGAGTGATATAAAACTGTACCAACTGACTAGAGCTACACCAAAGGCCCCTAATCCAATCACCCACACTTCCTGGCCTGCACTCCACACTTACATAACAGGCATTATGTCAGTATGCTATCAAAAATCACATGCGCTGGTTTGGTTGTTTATCCTGGCTGTGGTTCCCTCCCAGCTTCTGGTGAAAATTAACCCTATCCTAGCAGAACTCAACATGGAGAATTCTGGTTAGACACCTGTAACTCTTTGGGTCTTTTAGTCATGGGGTAGCCATGACTGAGCCACACTCAGAGCTCACCACAAGCATGCTGATCATTAAAAGATGGTTAAAAATTTTCAGGGTTTTAAAAATATTTTTCCCATTCTGATAAGAGTCCTTTCAGCTTGATACTTTGTATTTCCCTGTCGTCTTCTTTGTTGCTTCTGCTCTGTGCTGCCAGCATGATAGTGTCTGCTAACTGCAGTGCATTCTGTCTCTATCTCTGTTTCAGTAGGGAGCTTTAATTTACAGGGGAAGCTTCTAAGTCTGACATGTTCAGCCCCCTTGTGGTACATTCCAAAGTAGCCAGGTTTAGCTAAGTCACCTTCTACCAGTAACTCCAAGAGGAGAAGAGATTCTACATTTTACCTTCTGAAACCAGCAAGGTTAGAAGTCTTCATATGTTTTGTTTCTTGAATTTCCTTATCTTATCCATCTATCATTCACAATTTCACTTTCTTAATTACAGCTTACTTATTATTTTCCTAAGAACTGTTCCTCCTTTTGATAGAAAAAGTATTGCTACATTTAGTAAACTTTTTTATTTTATTGTCCTTATCTTCTTTTTGTAAACGTTAGATCACTCAATGTCTTTTTTTGACTTGTTTCATTTGGAGTTTGATCTAAGCTGATTAAAGCCAAACTTCTTCATGAGGCTTTCAATGATTTCTTGTTCAATAAAGAAGGTATTAATTAATCAACAAATAAATTAATTACATCATGTGCAATAGTGACTGAGAGTATCTGTGTTTGGTAGGATAACAAAAACTCCTTTCATATTGATAGCTTTTGAAGAACTTTTCTAGCTGAAAATTTCCACTTAAAGTTTGAAACTGCTTTTGAGAATACAGTTCCTCAAAGTGTATATTCACAACTTTGTACTTTTAAAAGCTTCTTCTCTCCCTCTTACTACGTGGAAGGTACATATGAGGGGAAAGCATGGGATCAGCTATCCTGGGAATATCTAAATATAGTAAATAGCAGTTTGCATAAAAGGCAAAAAACAAGTATAAAGAAATGTTCCTTAAAATTTAATCACCAGTTTTACCTTTCCCTTGTTTTGGAACAACAATAAATGTAGATATATATACTTATATATACTGACATGATTTAGAAGAATTATAATGCTTTGCCTATTTTCCCTTTGACATTGCTTTTTACTGCAGCTTATTAGTCTTGATTCTGGAATGCCTATTTAAGCAAACTAACTGAGACTGTAGAGATTCTTATGCCCGAGAGTGATCAAAGCAAACCTTCCTACAAATAAGGATTGTCTATTAGCACCCAGAAGTCCAATTTTCAATATTCAAATCTGAATTATTTTAAAGAAAAACATTCAGAGGCTGGTTTTGGGGTTTTTTTTTAAGTTACTTTAGGTACTTTCTTACAGTCTAGTTGTGTATTTTTGGGAAAATTAAAACAAAATATTTCAAATTCCCACACATTCCTGAAAAAAAAAAAAAAAAAAAGTAGCCACTGTAAAACTGGTGGCACAGGGCATAATTTATTTGAAANAAATATCATCCATACAAATATTGACATTGCCAGAGGCTTTAAAATGGGAGTAAATTTCTTAAAGTTTATGGACCTGCCAAGGCTTTGTAAGCTTCTATAACATTGTTCACTGATCTTCAGACAGATAAGAGTTTAAAACTGTTTTAACATTGATCTCAGTGAACCTTTGCATTTCTTACTAGACTTAAATGAAGTTGTTTGTGGTCACAGATTCTAACTGTTCTTCCAGTTTTCCATTTTCCACTCCAGTCTTTCTTCCTAGTTATATGCAAATTAAGAGTGCCTTACTCTGTGATTGGAACTTTCCTCTTTGCATAATAAGGTGCTGTCCTGGGTTGGCCAGGACAGGATTAATTTTGTGTGGAGCCAGGTAATTCTATACCATGCTGACGTCATGCCCCAGGGCCAGCTCTGGGGAGGGGCCAGTTCCGTTGGGGGCATTTCAGTTGGAGGTCAGTTCGCCTTGAACTTCGCTCGGGTTCAGTCCCTCGCCGTTGTTTTCTGGTATTGTTTTTTTTGTATTGCTCTTCTCTTACTGCTTAATATTTGTTATTGTTAACTGCAAAGTTCCCATTATATGTTATTTTCTTTTATATATATGTATATATATTAAACCTTCCTTATCTCAACTCGAAAAGGCACTTTTAAACCTTTTCTTTTTCCTTCCCTGTCTGCGGCCTGTGGCAGAGGGGAGAGGGTGGGGAGAAGCGGCCGGCCGTGCGGCTTGGCTACCCCGCAGCTCTTACTAAACCAACACAGGTGCCTTATCTATTATTTAACAGTTACCCATGATGATATACAAATGTATAAGCTGCTCAACAATTGCAAAGTCAGTTTTCAACAGAGTTAAAGCTATTTACACAATGTGAGAGTCTGACTACATAAAATTCCCCCTAAAGTACACTGTCTTTGTCAAGTTTCATGGGAATTATTCCAGAAACATTTATTTCTTGTATTTCTGTTGGTTTCTTATTTTGCTTACTCCATTAATCAGAACTGTCTCACTACAGTCCTATATTCCTCCACTTACTTGTCAGAGCCAATCATTGATCTCATATGCATAGATGACCAACAAAGAGGAGGGGAGGGAAATAATTGTCTCAGGTCTGGGTACGTTATCTAACACAGAATGTGTCCTGATCTGGATCTTTTGTAAAGCAATGAAATATGCATTTGTCTCAAAAAAACAAATAAACTTCCCAAAGTTACTGTTTTCTGTTTACTGTTTTGTTCTTCAGGATTTATCATACCACAACCAACACAGGCAGCATTTTTCATCATCCCAAGCTCCCTATAAGAAAATACTCATATATTTTTATAGTTTTTTTAACTGTCATTTGATAAAAATGAAAACATGATTTCTAACTTGCAGTTTAAGATATTTCCTTTCTTCTTTTTTGTTTAATTTTTCTTTTCAAAATTGCTCACTTTGTCTAAAAGCATTTGAAATACTTTCACTTAGTTGTATTCTCCAGGTGTTGTGCAGTAACAAAAAAATAACCTTTCTCCACTCTTATATCAGGTGGCCTTTATTTTCATTACTTTCATATTTAGCTTAAATAGACCATCTCACCTGGAATGGAAGGCAAGTTTTTCCAAAGACAAACTTCTCTATTGCAAATCACACAGCAAGCAACAGTTTGGTTCATGTCAGGTTAGCATGGATCTATGTTTTACCACAGTAAAGTATGTTTGATACTCCTTGCCTCAGAGTTGTTGTTCTTAGAAGTATATCAGTAACGTAACTACATCTCAAACTATACACTTTTGTATATAGCACAAGATATATATGGAGGTCAAAACCTAAAAAAATCCCATCTTTTGGAAAATATTCCAGTCAACTGCAACAAACAACGTCACTTTGGGGTCATTTATGAATTACATACTTTTGTTCAAATGAAAGCATGATGTAATTACATATTTACTTATATAATATCTGAGATCCTTGCATCCTCCAAAGCTGACTATCTTCAAACACTATGAAGAAAATCTGTCTAATAAAGGTTAGACAAGTTATAAAGGAGTTATAAAACAAGATTAATACTGTCAGGCTTCAGGGTCAGTCAATCAATAGCAATAAAAATAATTTTCTATCTTAAAGAGAAAAAAAAAAATGAATACCAATAAAACCAATTAATCTTAAATAATTCAGAGGAAAAGATAATATAAGTGATTTTTTTTTTATTACTTTCTTGAAGTTTAGCTTCAAGACTTTAAAACTATGATAAGTCATTAGAGAGAACCAGTCAACAACTGAAAATGGATAAATTTAGTATGAGGTTATGTTATACCCTTACTAATTCTAGTGAGTATGACACTCATGTCGTGATTGTCATGAGAATATGGCATTTTTTTGCCATAAAATTGCCAGGAAGTGAAGTCCTGTTTGTTAACTATTCTACTATCATGTAACAGGAATAAGAGTGTTAATATCTATAGAATCAGTCTTTGGAGAGACTAAGTGATTTTTTTTCTTTCTGGCAAAATCTTTGTTTCATTCATTTTTAAATGCATTGGAAACTATATACGTAGTCAGAACATTCTTGATCTTCAATGGAAATCTTGCATTATATTTGGACAATTCTAAGTATGGGAGAATCCTAGTGTTTTATTTTGTTGATTTTTAAAATTATTTAAAATCCTAGATTTTATCAATTCACTCCTTCACACCTCTGGAAAATCTAGGCAATTTCTCTACATTCAAAATAATTTTTAAAAGTAAATTCGACATAATTATTTATGTTCATAATTTGTTAATAATACATTGCTAAGCAGTCATCCTGTAGTCATTAGTAAAATGTGTAATCCTCAGAAGAAATACGTGTATGTAACAGTCACAATTGCATAACACTTCATTAAATGACTGGAAAACTGAGATTTAGGTAATGACCAAAGAGTCTCTTTATCTGTTTTTATTTTATGGAAACAGCTTGAATGCAGTTTGGGGTAAAACAAAGAGAAGGTAGAATAAATGTCAAGGTTAAAGCATAAACTACACCAAAGACAAGTTTAACCTAACCTGGCCTCTTGGTTGTTTGGAGCAGAGACTAGGAAGGATATAATTGCATTGTAGGCAACGAAGTACATAGATGAAATATCAGGTCAAATGCATTTCTCTTGTAAGAAAATGTTAGGGGCTGTAATATAATTGTGATTGAGAAAGAGAAGAGAATTGAAGGTTATGTCCAAGAAGTAATTTGTAATAACCTTTTTCTGTAGCTTGGTTTGAAGTACAGTTTAGCCTAGCACAGAGACAGGAATTAGGATGCCCTAATTCATACCTTTTACCAGGATTCAACCATGTGTGTGCATGTCTAAAAATTGTTTATGTTGAGCAGTTGAAGAGAGATTATCCAAAACACACAGTCTACAACTGACACTTCAAGTAGTATTTTGGTTAATCTCACCAATTACCTAGATTGCTGCCAATTCATTCACATTACTAGAGGAAGATAACTGCTAGCTTTGAAACAATGAGTTTTCAGACAAGGAAAAGATTGAAAAATAGAAATAACCCCCCCACATTTTAAATACTTGTAATTGTAAGTATTATCAATGGAGTGAAATCACAGGATCACAGAAAAACATAGGTTGGAAGGAATGTCTGGTGACCATTTACAACCAAGCTCCTGCTTAAGAGAAGGATAGCAAAAAACCTTAAATAAGGCTGTTTGCAACTTCTCCAGTCAAGATGTGAAGATCTCCAAGGATGGGATTACATTCTTTCTCTGTTCTGGTACTTAACAGCTGCCATTGCAATTAAGAATTCAGCTTCCTAATGTTCGGTTTGGATTTCCTATATTGCAACTAGTATTTTGTCTTTTGTCTTTATGTGCTGGCTTTGACTAGAATAGAGTTAGTTTTCTTCATAGTAGCTGGTATGGGTTTGGATTTGTGCTGAAAACAGTGTTGATAATACAGGGACATTTTAATTACTGCTGAGCAGTGCTTACACAGAGTCAAGAGCTTTTCTGCTTCTCACACCATCCCACCAGCGAGTAGGCTGGGGGTGTGCAAGGAGCTGAGAGGTGACACAGCCAGGACAACTGATCCCAAGTGACCAAGGGGCTATTCCATACCATATGACATCACTCTCAGCAATAAAAAATGGGGGGAAGAAGGAGGAAGGGAAGGGACATTCAGACTGATGGCGTTTGTCTTCTCAAGTAATGGTTACATAGGATGGAGTCCTGCTTTCCTGGAGATGGTTGAACGCCTGCCTGCTGATTTGAGGTAGTGAATGAATTCCTTGTTTTACTTTGATTGTGAATGCTTACTCTATTAAACTGTCTCTTTCTTAACCCACAAGTTTTCTCACTTTTACCGCTCTGATATTCTTCCCCATCCCACCAGAATAGCTCAGTTGCCAGCTGGGGTTAAACCACAACAGTCTTTTTGGCACTTGATGTGGGACTTGAGGGGTTCAAGATAGCAACAGATTTAATTGGACTATTCTAGATAAAATTTATGAGTGTCAATGGCAGAATAATTACTCTAGTTTCCTCAACATGTTGGAGAATAATCAGTTAATATATTTGTCATTAACTTATCTTCAAGAGTACAAAAACAGAAGGAAAAAAGCTCACAAAAAAAACCCAAAACAAACCTTAAAATAGTTTCAAAGCTTTTTAACTAGTAGAAATGCGTTTTAAAAATAATATAAGCAAAGATGACATTAGGTTTAGTCACTGTTATAGTGCTATGTCATCCAGGATTAATTTATATAATAAGTGGACAGGCAAGCTTGTTAAACAATTGTGTATATCGAGAACTTAGTTATCAAATCCTCAGTAAAAAGATAATCTGGCTTGTTTATGTGCAAAAAATAAAATGTCTTGGAACAACCAGTAAGGGAACATTTCATTGTGGATTACCATGCCAGTACCATACAATGCCAAACATATTATAGAAGCAGACTTTTTATTTTTTTTCATAATTTACTAAACAGAAACAGAAAAGATAGAACCTTCTGACTGCTTCTGTGTTCCTAGAAGATTATTAACCACCTACAAAGTGAGCAGTTGATGTTGGAGCGTTAACATATAGAGAAATTTGAGTAAAATTATTTATTTTAAAAGTTATAAAGAATTTACAATGTTTCCTTCCTGCCCTTAAAAAGTGACCACAGGAAACTGATATTTTTATCATTGCACCTAGGCAAGTAGTTCTTGCTGTGACATGTAATAGAAAAAATAACATCCTACAGCAAAGCCACAGTGAAATACTGTGAATATATAAGACTGACACTTCTGCTTCAAACCAACCCAGAAACTGCTAGGTAGTACTTTCCAGCCAGGCATCATATGAGGAGAGCAAGATATTTCTAAAAGCTCATGAAGGAGGAATACAAAACTAGTTTTAAGTATAGGCAGCATTTTTGTATAGTTATGAATCTCTAAATGGAGTTAGGCAAAAGGAAAGTGGGGTTGGTGGGGAAAGGATGCAATTTTAGGAGTTGTGACAGTGGCTCTGTGTCTATAATGTGTTTCTTTCAAGGTCTAATTGGTAGTGCATACTAGTTATTTGCGTAGGTGTTTTCACATTGAGTTTTAAAATAACTTAGGAAGTTTATACACAATTTAGCAATTGGTTAGCTGGGGATCTAGAAGAGCAGCATAATGCCAATAAGCAGGAATAACTGCTACTGTGCAGTCAGCAGCCTCAGTGGCAGTACATTACTGCTCTGTCCCTCAGCAGCAGAGCTAAAATCTGTGCTGTGCCCTGCTGTAATCAGCAAATGACCCAAGCACCTTAGAGGGGTCATAGCCTCATTTCTTTGGAGATTGCTTCTTTTCCTCCCAACACGGAAATGTGTTTGGTCACTGCTGAAAATAACAGAGAATTTAAAATTCATCAAAATAAAATACTCTGTGTGTGCGTGCTAAATGACTGTGATTCTCCTGAGCACATTCAGCCTAGTGAATCATGTCCAGTTACCTTTACCACTCTTCTCCAAGTAGTCTTTTTCTTTCTTGTCTGCACACAGATCATCTTGATTTTTTGATTCACTACATTAAGTGAAAAACTTCAATAACAGAAAGTGAAAGAGACCATAAAATAGAGACAAATTTATTTTGCTTCAAACTACTGCATCCCAAGGTATATGGGTGTGGTGAATATGAAGCTGGAGAGGAAATAATCTTCCAATCCGTCCTAGATTCCTGGTCTGGATTGAGACCAAATCACCACTTCTCAAAGTATTTTAGTGCACTACAAAGCACAAAGACTGAGCATCTGGTTCTTATCATTGTGTGTACTTCCTCTTCTTTCTCTACTGTTGTAGCAGGAGGAACACTTTTGTGGAACATATTATCCTCAGAAAATGTCAGAAATTAAGAACCTCTTCCTGTAACAGAGATTTGATATCTATATATCTGTCTTATGAATTTAATTCAAAATAGTATGCTTATAGGCAATTTTCTATAGCAGAAAGAGGGCAAAAACAACAGACTGTCAAATTTCTAGGAAATTGCCAGTTGCAAAAAAAAAAAATGAACCCACAACATAAACAACAATCTATCAAATATGAAGTACTTACATGTGGACCAGAATTTCATTGTTAGAAATATGTCAGCTTCATCTCTGGCTCTGAAAAAAAGAATCTAGAATATTTATTTTATGATCTGGAATTCATGTCATGATGGTAATAGACATACTTTAATGTTAATATTCCACAGTTCTGAAAAATAAATTTTTATTGCTATTACATCTGAATATTTTTGCTGTAGAAAATAAGAGAGAATACATTAAGTATGTTCCTCAGTTTACATTATGTCATGATAATACATATGTAGCAACTTCAGTATTTTGAGAGACTTTTTGAAAAATCCAACTATAAAATAATGTGCTATGCTAGGTGTTTTGTATAGTGGTATTTCCCACTGAAATGCTTATTATTTACCCCAAAAATCTAAATCTTTATAAAAATATTATCTAATCCTAAGCACTGTTTGTGCATTATTCTGCCTTTGATATTATGAATTTACTTTCATGATTGTCTGAGCAAGGGGAACAAAAAAAAGAGAAAAAAGAAAAGAGGGAGGGAAAGTTTTCAGCCCAAAGGATGAGTTGCACAGGCTCTGCGTTCAGCAACTAGCAGTCATATGGTACAATTAACATAGACAAGGGAAGAGCTAGTATCTGTCAAAGCTCCAGACCTGATGACTGTGCACATACAACCAACATACCTTCAAATCTTATCCCAAAGTCCAAATTTTCCATTTGAAAGTACAGAAACCAGGTGAAGCTGATGAATAGAATGGAATGGAATGGAATGGAATGGAATAGAATAGAATAGAATAGAATAGAATAGAATAGAATAGAATAGAATTGAATTGAATTTCAGTTGGAAGACGCTTACAATGATCATCTAGTTCAAATGTGTGACCAATGCACGGCTGATGAAATGTTAAAGCATGTTATTAAGGGCACTGTCAAAATGCCTTTTAAACGCTGACAGGCCTGGGGTTTTGACCAGCCTTTTCCAGTGTTAACCACCATCTTGGTAAAGAAATGCTTCCTAATGTCCAGTTTGAATCTCCCTTGACACAACTACAAAGCATTTCCAATACGTCTTATCACTATATACCAGGGCGAAGAGCTCAGCATCCCGCTCTCCACTTCCCCTCCTCAGGAAGCTGTGAGGAGCAAAGAGGTCACCTCTCAGCCTCCTTTTCTCCAAACTAAACAAGCCCAAAGTCCTTAGCTGCTCCTCTTAGAACATTCCTTCCAGCCCTTTCACCAGCTTTGTTGCCCTCCTCTGGATGCTTTCAAGGACAATAGAATAAAATGTAGAAAAGTTCTCCACTTACACTAGCATTATGCAACCTCCTACCATGAAGTAATATCTCTTCCTTGTGAAAATTCTCATCATCAATAAATATCAGTATTACAGAGATTAGTTTGGAAGCTAGACATATTTGGCCATGTCTATGATAATGATTGTTTAGAAAGCTAATATTCAAGAAACACGTATGGTTACATCTTCTAGTCATTGCTCTGTATTAATAATCATCCACAAAAATATTTTTTAATGTAATGTACACAATTAAAACATAAGGGGTTTATCACTGTTGAGTTTTTTCTTATTTTGTATGATACTTTATTTATGATTTAAAATATAAAAGATCTCAAATATTCAAGGTGAGTTATTACAGGTAAAAGACTGTGCATACATTATGCAGTCCTGTAACAGACCAGGCAATAGTGTGATCTCTATCATAGGACACATGGCAGAAAATAGAAAGAATACTGAACACATATAAAAAGAATAGCTGAATATACAAGAATAAATTGTGATCAGTTTTTTTACAGTAAATCATCAGTGTTTCCTCTTGCCTTTTGGAAACCTGATCACCTGTGTTAGGTACAAACTCAGAACTTGTTTCAACCTGCATACAGGACACAGTTTGACTTAGAAGCTGGAGCTCCCAAGCTCCTAAGTTCTACAGGTTAGATAGTAGAAGCCTGCCTGCCTGCCTGCCTGCCTCCCTCCCTCCCTCCCTCTCCTCCTTCCTTCATGGGATGATAGAATTGTAGCATGGTTTGGGTTGGAAGGGACCTCAAAGATCATCTAGTTCCAACCTCCCTGCCATGGCAGGGACACCTCCCACTAGACCAGGTTGCTCAAGGCCCTCGTCCAACCTGACCTTGAACACCTCCAGGATGGAGCATTCACAACCCCCCTGGGCAACCTGTTCTGGTGTCTCATCACCCTCAGAGTGAAGAATTTCCTTCTAATTTCCAATCTAAATCTACCCTCTTCCAGTTTAAAGCCATTATCCCTTGTAGGGGGGTCACTACAGGACTTTGTGAAATGTCCCTCCCCAGCCTTCTTGTAGGTCCCCTTCAGATACGGGAAGGCTGCAACAAGGTCTCCCTTGAGCCTACTCTTCTCCAGGCTGAACAAGCTCAACTCTCTCAGCCTGTCTTAATAGAAGAGCTGTTCCAGCCCTCCAGTCATCCTTGTAGCCGTCCCCTGGACACGCTCCAACAGGTCAACGTCCTTCTTGTGCTGGGGACTCCAGAGCTGGACACAGGACTCCTGGTGGGGTCTTACAAGAACTGAGTAGAGGTCAGAACCACCTCCCTCAACCAACTGGCCACACTTGTTTTATTGCAACCTGTATTTGTGCCTCTGTAGTTAAAGAGATACTTGGTGAAGATACCATCCCATGATTCTAAGTTTAAGCAGGGTATGCATACAATAATTCTAGGGACCAAGTAGGCATGCATGTCACTCACTACTTCCAGAAGCCTCTTTTCTTTCCTATGTCCCTCATGTTTAGCAAAATATCATTCATATTCACTTATCCATAAACAAGAAACCAGTCTTTCTTTTTATGTCTTCTACTTTTGATCCCACTGAAGCCTCAGAAAAATAATAATATGTCGTTAATGGAGTTTTCTTGTTACCAGTTCAGACTGGCTTCTTCAACAGCACTTAAGCATCTGACTGCACATCCATTAGTCACCTTGAATTCCTGTTAGGAGTTGTGTTCTCCATTAACCTACAAAGCATTCTCCTCTTTGCTATGAACAAATGTTATTAAACAGAATTGCAGGAAACATGCCTCAAGTGCTCTGCCCATAGTAACAGAGTCTGCACTCCTAATACTTATGTTCACAGTGTTGATATGACACATGGAAAACACAAATCTTTCATAAAAGTCAATTGCACACATGCCTGAGAAATAATCAAGAGAAATAACAAAAGGAAATAACAAAAGGATGAGGGCCCCTCTACCAAAAGTCTTTCAGATGCTTTCAGTATGTAAATTAATTGAGGAAGGGTGGGAGACTTTCATAAAGCTATAGCCACCAGTGAGTGACTAATAAGCCCTGTAATTTACAAAAAATCCATATAAAGTTTGCACAAAAGATTCTGACTCCAGGTGAGTATTGCTAGCATTATGTGATAATGAACCAAAAAGTTTCTATGATTCCTGTGTTAGCACTGCAGTGAACAAGTTTAAGAAGGGGCAGAAAGCACTTGGTGGAGGAGGAGGCAGAAAAGTCAGGAGTGAAGTTGAGCCTGGGAAGAAAGGGGGGCAAGGGGGAAGGTGGTTTCAGTTTTGTCTTTATTTCTTACTATCCTACTCTGTTTTAAATTAGCAATAAATTAAATTCATCTTCCCCAGGTTGAGTCTGTTTTGGCCATGACAGTGACTGGTAGGTTATCTCCCTATCTTTATCTCCACCCACAAACTTTTTCATCTTATTTTCTCCCCCTTATTTTCTCCGTCCTGCTGAGGAGAGGGAGTGAGCAAGCAGCTGTTATAAGGATCAGGCAGCCTAAGTCAGCTTTGTGTTCTAGCTAGAATGGAAGTGATAATGTGCAAAGTGAGTTTATTGTTTCTAGGAAGTTGAATTGGGACATAAAATCTAGCAAATATAATAAATGTGGGAAAAAATCACTATCAATGTTAATTATTTAGATACTTTTTAAAAGGATGAACCAGAATAGAAGATGTTGTTTCATCTGCAAGTGATAATGTACAGACACAGATGTTATTTATTTTACCTGTTTGTAAGTATTTTCTCCCCTTCTCATTTATAAAATACTTCAGTAGTTCTTTCTATTCCCTTCATTTTTTCCTACTGCAATATCACTTTTCTGTTTTCTCACATCGTTCCTTCTACCTAATAAGGATCATTAGCATATATGAATATAAATTATATATGTATGACTAAAGCCCAAAAGACTAAGAGAATAAGACAGTAATTCTGTATTTGTTTCTCAGTGCTGGATAGGTGGCAGATATGAAAACACTGCTATTCATGTCAATACATTAGCAATGAAAGACTTGCAAAGAAGACATCAGAGCAGTGATATGCCAAAAAGGCACTTCAGTTCTCAAGACACCAAAAGAACCGTACAAGGATTAAAGACATTTTGCATATAAACAAGTTTATTATTGAAGTACCAATTATTGCATACATCAAAACACCTAAATAAGGGTTACAGTACAAATGGTAACATCAAAGCAAAAGATAACTCTCATTTTGATTGTATACTAGTGTGAAAACACATTTTAATAGAGTCTGTTTATCAGTTCCTGGGTTTTATTCTATGAAGCTACATTATGCCCCATAGCAATAGCTGCTGAGTGTCACGAACATTTTATGTGATGTCTCATTCAAGATGGAGAAAAAAAGGTATGTGTAGAACCACGTGCCTCTGTAAAATGACTAATTGTAATTATAAGATAAGGTTTGCAATATAATGCATGTGTATGTAAACAGTGTATGCATGAACATGTGTGTGTGTATTTGCATATATATTGAATATGTATGTGTCCATGCACAAATTTGAATACTAAAATATCGGTACTTTGAAGACAAATATGAAGAGAGGGTGGTCACTTAAAAAAATGTACAATCTGCAAACCAGATTGAAAATCTCTTTATCAGTGTGAGTACCACTTGCATAACCTATCCAGTTAGTTTCATCAGAGTTGCCTGTGTAACTGTACTCCAAGTACAGGTACATGTCATTAAGCACTTGTCATGGCATTGGTGTTCTACTTTGTAAGAGAGGGAATGGAATTTGGTTTTATTTTTTCTTAGTCTTTAACAAGAAAAAAAATAATATTAAGTTTAAAAGATAAATGATATTGCCTGTATAGGTTATGCCAAAAAAGTTTTTCTTCTAAGTTAACTTGTTAAGTACTGTTTGTGTATAATAGCAGCACAAAATCTCACAATTTTCTTTACCTATACTGCCTTTCTTCCTTTTCATATTCATATTCATATTGATCAATGAACAGAGGTCCAATAATCTAGACATAGAAAGGAATGAAGAGTAACATTTGTTAACAAACATGGGTTGTCAATTTATTGGATTTTCTTTCTTCCTTCTCCTATTGTTGTTGTGCATAAATAGTCTCTAGACTACCAAACTTTACAAGTCAAGTGCACTGATTTTCTTTTCAAAGACATTATTATTTCTTCCACTGATCATACTAGTTATTTCTGTGTCTGTTCCCAAGTGAAATCATATCTTCAAATGCCTTAAATGCCAAAATAGTACCATATGTAATGACATCTGTGCTAGCGACATCCATATTTTAGAGGCTAAAGTGAGTTGATGCAAATTCCCATCTAGCCCTATTCGGATCTTTAGTTGGTGAAATTTGTGAAAGACAGTTGTTTGTTGACTGATAGTTCTGTGTACCTACTCCGTTTTAAAGATTCATTCATTTTACTTGGGAGTATTAAGAATTTTGAGCTTTTCTTTCCCCTCAGTTATGAAACCATTTCCATATTTTCACTTTTCTTTCCAGTATCTGTCTTATCTCTCATCTTAAATATCTTCATATCTGTGCCAATGAGTGTCCGTTTCATTGGTATTGTTGAATTCAAGATTTCTAGGAAATATATATATACAGGATAATAAATCAGTCAGAAAACAGCCAAACAACTGTTAAATCCAGCTGATTAAGTGATACCAAAGGGATGCAAATAACAATAATGCCCATTCCATTAGTATCATTGCATTAAGTTTGTGTTAGGGCTGGAATTTGAAAGTCAGACTTTTTAAGTTTACTGGTCCTAACTGTTTAAATTGCTGAGTGAGTTTGAGAAACTTACAAGACTGTTGAGCACTGATATTTATAAAACAGAGACAATGTTTTTCATAAACCTACACCAGAGTCATATCATGCTTTAATTAAGTATTTAATCTATTTCAAATGTTTTGAGAGTCTATGTGAAAATTTCTGTTTATGGAAGGTTTAGATCCTCATTTATTTACTCCAGATTTTTGGTGTTTTCTGTAATTTTAAGTTGTGCATTATCCTATTACAGAATATGAAGAGATTTTACAATCTTATGATGTACAAGTATTTTAAAATATTTTAAAGTGAGGATTCAAAAGTCCTACATAAATATCTAGCACTTAAAAAGGGAAAAGATTTAAGTATGGTTTGTGAATAACGCATATGTTATTTTTCCTCTTTTAATGATAAGATCTCCACAAAGGGGAGAAAGCTCAGTTTTAGGGATTTCCCATGTTTCCTCACAAGCTGCAATTTTAATAATGAATAGTATTCATTTATCAATAACATTTGTTTATCTTTTTTATTATTTTAGAACAACAGTGATATTCAGTAACTGTCTGAAAACATTAATTTTCCATTAAAAAAAGAACTACAAATGATACTAAGATATGATAAACATACATAGTTGCAATTGGATGTCTTGAAAATAGTTTTAAAAAGAGCAAACCTTACTCCTGGTGCTACACTTCTAGCATTGCCTTTACTGTTTTTAAGATAAAATTCTGCTTCTTGCATTTACATTACATTATACTACTTGCATTTAACTTGTACAACTGTAAGAAGGCTATAGTAACATATATTGAAATAGCTAACAATTATAAAGAAAATATATTGCTTACTTCAGTATGATGGTACTACAATACTGCTATTTGGAAAACAAAAGATGCCATTAATGTCTATAACTGTATTATTTTGCTTTAAATTACTTACAGTACAAAACCAATTTGCATTAAACGTTTTTTTAAATAACAAGATCAGTATAACAAAAGCAAACAGAGAAAGAAATGTCTAAAATATTGTGGTGTTTTTTAATGCTAAAAAAAGCTGAGAACAATAAATATTTATAAGTTTTCCAGTGCATTTTTTCCACTAATAAATAATTAAATGCTTTCTATATAACATATTTCCTTGTAAAAAAACAACAACAAAACCAAAAACAACTAAGGAAAGCAAAATAACTGTGTCTGTGATCATTCCATATTTGTTTGAGGTTTAAAGACTATTTCTCCCATTTTGGGTAAGTTTTTTCTAGAATTCAGAAATCTGATATTATTCTCCCTGTCTTACATGTTCCTCACAAATGCCTAGATTTCCTGCCTAAGTTTAAAGTGCCTAATTACAGGACATATATTAAAAGATAAATAAATAAATAATAAGAAAACAAAAAGGAGTAATTTTAGCCTTCTTTTGCAATCAGTGGTGAAAGATAGGAACAGGAACCCTGAGAAGCTTTGCCAGTATAAAATGTAAATTACCTTCTTAAGGTATTAAGCCCTCTCCTTTGACTTCTAAGAAACCTAACATAAAAATACTCCTAAACTTACATGCTGTACATATCATGAAATATGGGATTAATCTAGACATATATGGGATTAATCTAGACCTACCTTGCTAATGAAGTCAACATTCCTGTCCATTCCACTTTTTTTTTTTTCAAATTAATTTAATATTAATCACATAGAAGAATATTCAATAAGATTTCCTAGTTGTGTTTATATTGGGAAGATCAGGGCTCTCTTATGGACTGTTATTGCACAGATCATGAGAAACATGCCAGAGTAAACATCTTTCCAGTTTTCTTTGGAAACAAAAAATTAATCAGAAACCAAACCACATTTGCCTATGCTACTGTATATTCACAAATAATATTAATTATTCCCAACTCTCAGTCCCAAAATGCCAAGTTTCATATACCGTATTTTTAATCACATTTCAAAAAACTAAATTCCATCAATTTGCATTTTTTATTTCCAAGTGTGTTTTTTCCTGACAGCTATACAGTAATAATTATTCCCACTGCATTTGTAGAGAACTTTGCAACATTTAAAAAGACGAAGCATCTTTCCTCATGCTGCTAAGCATCAGCTTTTGCATTATTAACTCTGCATTTTAAGGGACTGTAAACCATCTGTAGTGGGGGGTAGAACTGGAAAGGAAATATCATCACATGTAAGATCCCTGTCCGGCAATCAACTCCATATGCATATACTCTCAAATAGTTCCTTAAAAGTAAATGGGACCATCAAGTGTTCTAATTGCAGTACCTTCTCGAGTATGCTTGTAGTCAAGAACACTCATACTAAGTTCATCTACTGGATCAAGGCCAGATACTCTACTATTTAAGTTGCAATGCTTCTATAAACTATAAAAGAAAAACTGAACATCCTGACTATCATATATTTAGCTGCATGAAAGCAAATAAAGGGAAGAGAATGGTAATGTGATAATATGCTGTCACTGTTTCCAAACACACATTTCTCTGCAAAAGATATTTGACTTTACCAGCAAAAGTAATTTCTGAGTAGACAAGGAGGAGAAAAAGACAAAATTTAATTCTGTGGAGAAAAATATTATTTTGTCTGAGGTCATCCTTCTAAAGAAATTGGATATGTCAAGACTTCTGGTGAATGGCAAGCTCAAGAAAATAAAAAGGTGGCTATTCTGCAGTTCATGTGTTTGGACTGAAAGGCTTAATATAATACTGGTTTTAAGTGGTGGGTTTTTTTGAATCAGTATTTTTTTTGTCAAGTACAGCAACTGACAAAAGGATGAACTTCTTTCTCTCTTGATCCTTGCCAGTTCCATCATCATAAATGGTGATCTTTTGAACTTACAGGTATGATCTGAACTCAGACACCTAAAGTGACAACGGAAGCCATATATGTACTGAAAATATAAACTAAAAATCGGAGACATGAAAACCTCAGCTCCATTATCCATACAGAAATGCAATTAAAAAATATCACTACTTACTATAACTATCCACGTACTTCTGTAGATAGCAAACTGTGTAAACCAGTTTAAGTGTCTATGTTTTCATGGAATGCATTTTAGTTAAAGCCTTTATGTGATTGCATCAACTCAAACAGTCTTTTTTTAAAAAAAGCAAAACAAAAAGTATATTTACCTTGACGAAAATTTCCTTGACTTCAAGCTGGGATTTTTACATATTATAGCTTTTGTAACATATTGTGTAGGTATCTGTTCAACAAGTAAACTTCATTCTTTATAGATATGATCTGCTGAAAGAACAGGAAATTATTCTAACCAGCCTTATAAAAAATAATACAGAAAGTTATACCTATTATGTATTTTATAAGAAAGATCTCTAAAAAAACCCAACTGGCCATCATACTCTGTATAAGCATGAGCATTTTCTGGTACTTAACCAGGAATATAAAAATGATTAAATTCTAATTCATAACAAAAAACTGCCTTCTTTTATATACTTTGCCTTTTACTCAGTAGTCTCATTTGTGCATGAAGAACTTAATAAAGGTCAGGTCCCTATCATTTTGGTCTCTGTGCAAATGTGTACAGACAAATAGTTCCTTTCTAAGAAGTTTGTATTATAAATGTACACAGAACAAATTTGTGCTTCCATTCAGAATGATTTGTACTGTTCAGTAAGAAAGCATCAACACAAGACAGAAGCCTCAGTGTGCATATTCGTCTCCCCAGTGAATGTAATGATACTGAGAACAATGCGGCTTCAACCTCTGCATTGAAGTCAACATCAAATCTAAAGATGAGAACACAGAAAGCAAATATGCCACAGAGCAGATCCTCAGGTGGTGTAAACTGCTGTTTCTTTGCTGAAGCAACTGAAGTATGACATTTCTCATTAGCTGAGGTTCTGCCCCTAGTATTTTGCAGCTTCTTGAACAGGGAGGCAAGCATTCACACTGGGAACTGCTCTAATTGAATGTTTCTCTATTATTGGATGTATCACCTGCATACAAAGCAAAACAACACTAAAGGGCCAAATACATTCCCCTTTCTTTTCATCAGGAATAATAGATTGCAGAAGACACATGGGCTCTTTATGAGGTGGTCAAATCCTGTGATTAAGATTAAGGGAGCCTTAGCCTTTGTTCAGCAGCATTTTTCAGTATGTGGCTATCTCGAAGCATGTGTCTTCCACCAAAATTAACAGAATACTCCTGTGTTTAAAGGTGGAGGATATTGTCAGATGTTATGCTAAAATGAATCTTATACAAGGATTCCAAAGCTGTTGCTAAAGGTTTAAATACAACCTGATTTTCCTCATTCAGTATCAACTAGTTAGTTAAATTTCCATGATTTCAGAGTGCTGCTGTTCGTGTGCATACCTTACACACAGGTAGAAAGTTGAAGCAAAAAGAATAAGCTGTAATTTATAATTGAGAAAAAAGACTTTAAATGTCAGGGCAAAATGATGTTTCTTTATCAGCTTTGCAATTTCATTAAATGTATTCACCATGGTTGCAATTTTCCTTCATTGTTAATAACCACCGTAATGTATAAAATACATACTTAGCTTATAGACCTTTATAAATCTCTATTAATTTTTCCTAAATTATTCTATGATTAATGGTATAAATCTCATGTAGGTATTCTTCTGTTTCTTTGTCTAAAGCATGCTTCTTTAGCCAGAATCATTTGCGATAGTATGGTTCGAAGAAACATGTTTACAAAAACAACGGATATTTTCAGGACAGATTGCAAAGCTGGTCTTTAATTGTCTTTCTTCCTCCAGTGTCCTTGATTAACATTCTACCAGTTAGTATTCATGGATATCTCTTACCAAAATTTTTCAGTCCACATGCTTCCTAGTGTTAAGGGTTAGGGCTTGGCCAGCTACTAGACAAATTACAGATGCTCTCTATTAACTCCTCTCCCTTCCCGTAGGGGAAGAGAAAAGGAATATGAGAGAGACTTACGGATCAGAAAAGAAAACTGAGAAAGCTTTAATGAAAACAAAAACATTAAAATGAAATATATACAGTTATATACAAAACCAATACTAAACCCAATACCCCCCAAAGGGCAATTAATGTCAATGTCACCACAGATGCTATGGAGCAGGCACTGATGAAGTCCCAAACTGGACTCAGCAGCAGATAAGAACCAGATTCAGGAGCTGGATTCAGGAACCGGATACAGGAATGCACAGATGGGGATTGAAGGCAGAATGGAAAGAGTCTGCTTCAAATGACAGCCATTGAAGAAGAGAGATTGACCCTCGTGATCCCTCAGCTTCATACTGAATCTGATGTATATGGGATGGAATAACACATTGGTCAGTTTGGGGTCACCTGTCCTGTCCACTCCTCCCTGCAAGTGCAACCTTTTGCTTCTGCACCCCCAATGTCATACACAAGATTCAGCAGCAACCTTGGTCTGCACAGGAGCAAGTATAAGCAAGAGCCTTTCTGCACACAAATCCTTGGTAAACATCCTTGGTAAACATTATCACTTCTAGAAGCAGGCACTGCCTGCAAAACTATGCTGTTAACTTCAGAAAGTACAGTTACTTAGAAAAGATGCAACTGAAAAGCAAAATTGCTGAACAGGATTAGTTCTATTCTAATTCTAACCAGAACACTTAGCATTACAGGAATAATTAAATTAATGATGCTGGAATTATTGTGTATATAGATGCAGATGCAGATTTAGATGTGGATATACGCATATACATACTTCTTTTCTTCAGTCCTTGATACTCCTGAAATTGAACTCGATTTCTTTCCTAGATGGGTAGGAGAGGAGGGAAAAATCAATAAGAGATTCTAATAGAAATGCTCATACACATATATTACATGGAGTTATTTACTAGTGTGTTGATATGGTCTCTGCTAAGAGTTGACCAATCTCTGCAACTGCAGAGGACAAATTTCATCCCACACCCCTGAAATATTCTTCTTATTGCAATAAGGTACCAATCGTTACTCCACAGGAGCAAAATATATATCATACAAACAGAGACAGTTGTTGTTGCGTTTTTTGAAAATGGGCTTTTCTGAAGCTATTTGAATAACTGTGCAAAAAACCACGATAGGGAAGAAAGTTTACATTTAGCTCAGTGCTAGCCATCATCGTACAGTAACAGTCCAAAGCACTGGTCCTAGGTTGCCCTGTCTCTGGACTTAGCCCTAGAAAACAATCTGGAACAGCCAGCCTTCTTAGCAGCTGAAATATCTGGATATATATGTCCCTTGCTACTGCATGGATGTTTCAGATAGATTTTACCTGAATACTCCCTGCCATATCTCAGAGGCTGTGACTTTTGCTAGTAAAAGAGCATCTTGCTTAATTTCTTCCATTTAATATTTCTTTGATATCATTATTTCAGAGACCACTGAAGTCCCAGAGTCCATAGGGCACAATCTGTGCAGGTATGAGTGACAGCTATAGAATCAACTCCCAATTTACACCACCATTTTTCTTCCCCAGAACCAGCTTTCTTCTTGTGTTACCATGACATTCATGATCACTTGAATGAAAGCTGTTTCACACTTGAAACAAAATGTCCTTCATGAGGGATCTTACTTCTCATTTCACTACAGCCAGTATTTGGTGACCTTAAAGACTTGCTGCAAAGCCCATCTGTTTGTTGAAGCTTTCCCTTTAAAAAAAGTAATTTGATTGACAGGACTGATTAAAGTTACCTATCAGTAAAGTTAGGACCTGTTGTTTCAGTGGGAAAGATATTGAAGTAGATACGAAAGGAAAAGAGGATGGTTTATAGACTTCTTTAAATCTTCTTAATTGCCTTTTTTCTTTTAATTTTTTTTATATACTTTTTACTGTATGCATGGACTGTGGAATAGAGCCTGTGAATAGATCTGAATTAGCAAACACTGTTTTAGAACAGGTCTTTTGCCTCTTTGTCTAGTCTCCTTGAATACTCTAAATAAAAATCCCTGAACTCTGGAATTTTGAGTTAATACAACTTGACCCAGCTGGCCATGATTGTGGTTCACCAAAAACTTCATCCTTATTGGCAAGCAAACTACTCTGATAGTCCCTTTCCAAGAAGAAGTCACAATTTCATGGTAAAAGACAGTAGGAAGTGTATTCTTCAGTTTTGAAGAAAGATATTTCCCACCTGTCAGCTGTCACCCCATATTTACAGCTTCCTGTAATATTGAATATTTTCTTTCTTGAGATTCTTGTATCTCTAGATATTTTCACAGTCTAAGGGAAAGACTGTCTCCTTGGTTGATTCTTAAGTATCAGTGAGCCATGTAAGAGTCAGTTTGGAAGGCTTTGTTCATCACAAGTACTATTTTAATATTCTATTATATTTTGGGGGGAAGATAGTAGTTCTAATTTCACAGTTAGTTCTTTCTTATTGTTGCTTTCAATTCCAAGCTTATCCAAGAAGAGTTTTCCTTTAACAAATGTGTAATTTAATATCTCTCCGTAGTTTACCACATTCAGGCAAGAACCTACCCACTTAACCTAGAGAATGCATACAAAATGGAAATTACTAAGCCATTTTTGACAACCTAAGAAGAGTATCTTAAATATTTAGGGGCATGTCAAATTTGTCCAAAAACTCAGTAACGTTGCAGATTTATTTTGAAAAGTCAAAATGCTAATCATTCCCAGTTCTCTATCCATTGACCTTTTAAAATATGTCTACAAGACCCTTTCTAGCATCTGTTCATCTGTATCTATACGCATTATTTCCATTATTTGGTACTATTGAATTCAAAGAATCAAGTTAACTTCTGTAACAGTAGTACACAGAGAAAATGTAGCTAAAACTAAGAGTCATTAGGTGCATATGTGGCCCACCTAGGTGACATAAATAGAACTGGAGTTCAAGGATTCACCTGTTTATTTCCTTCTTTTTTTTTTTTTTTGTTGCCTCCTCCTCAGAATCCTACTATAAATTTAATTGGAAATTAAACTCCAACCAATAAGAAACAACTAGCACATGTTTCAACTCCCTTCTCTTTGAAGACAGAAGTAAGGCAACTGTTGAATTTAGTGAGAGGAAGATCAAGCATTAAAAGTTGTGTGATTCTCACTTCAAAGTTTCACAAAACCTTACCTGGCTATTCCAGATTTCATAACCTGGATGGTGTCATAATCAAGATATTATTTTGCTTCTGTATCATGATAGCCATTTAAATACCTCTAGGACTTCAGCTGTGTAAGGTTTACTGTAAGTCCATTGTAGATGCAAATGATGTCTTGTAGCTATAGAACAGAAAAATAACTCAGTAACTGTGAAACATGAGAACATCTTCAGCTGTTGAAATTATTGTGGCTCTGCTGAAAATTGAAGGACATGCAGTCTTTTATACCAAGTGAGAATATGTTTCCTTTGTAATATTTTTCCAGCTTGATTATGAAGTTTTTTTGTCATCTGCGGTCTACTTTTTACTGTGTCCCAAATCTTTAAATAGAATGGACAGTATTTATTTCACAGAAATCTTGTGAAAGTTAATGCTTCTAAGCTCATCTGAGAGTAAAAAGTGCACACTATTACTCTTCATTACCCCAGTAATGTATTTTCATCTGTAAAGTATTTTCATCTGATTCCCCAGTAATATCACATGGCTGCTTAATAACCTCCTCTGCGGTGAAAGTCTGAATGTAAATCTCTACAGCTGTAATACTTCTCAAATGCTGTTTCAAGTAGAATCAGTAGGAAGGAAAATCTTTCCGAAAAGATATCCTTATAATACACTCCTCCAATGGAAAATAATTTTAAAGCCAAACGCAAGGAATTATTCATCAATGTTAGGGAGTAAACTGAGATTTGGATGTTATTACCTATTTCAGCAGCAGACAGTTCCAGAGTCAGGAAACGTAAAGTAGTTGATGCTGATGTAGTCTATAGAAATCATATTTCAAAATTTAAAAAAAAAAAGGAAGATATAAAAGTCAATACAAAAAAGATATCTAATTGCCTCTGTACTTAAGGTTTTGTGCAAGTTCAGGATATTTTGTCTTTAGGCACTATTGCAGTGATTGCCTCACTATTTCAATGAAAATAATAAGCCCTAAAAGATCTCTTAATTTAATATTTTATAACAAAGCACCTTAGTCTGTGGAAGAGTTGAAGAAAGACTACTGCTATATAGTTGTCATGCCACCATTTCCATAGGCAGTTGGGATGCTGACTTTGCTCATGTGATAGCTTGAATATTTTTTTTTCTTTTCCTTTAAGACTGAAAGGGTAAGTAATTCTTTAGCTTGTCACTAGTCTGTCAACTTCTTAGTTTTTATAATTTGATAAGTCATCCTCAATTCCCTCCCTTCATTCACTAGTTTGCTTTCCTCTTTTTCAACGAGGCAGAGTATTCTGCATTTTTTACACAGTTCCCATAATTAGAGCCATTCAGCACTTCTCTAAACTCTAGTGCTTATTTTTCTAAGCACTATAGCTGTACTATAAGTACTCCACTGTAAGCAGTTTACTGTAAGCACTGTAAATATGCCACTCTCTGTGTATCCATATAGTAGCCAGATGGCATAGCAAAAGTAGCTACAGTTTCCTTACTGCCTTGTGGTACAGAACATCAGGCCACTCAGAAAGACACACATCTGATGTTTATTATTTGATTTTGCTGCGTGGACTTTGAGGGATAAAAGAAAGAAAATTTACTGTGGTGGCTAGAGCCGCGGGCATGTTATTAGTAATAACTTTACCTAAGCAACCAGACAGAGGAGACTTGAAGTTTTTCTTTGAACAGACCTAGCTAGTTCTAGTGAAAAGCATGCATATTCTTCTGCAGCACAGACATACCTGCATTTCTGAACAGAATATATTTGCTATATAAGCTATAATTACATGTGGGTTGCAATTTTCCCTTTAGCTTTTTATTTTAGATCTCCACAGTTTTCTGAAATCTTTATATTTCACACTAACATTTGTTAGGTATGGTATATCCTTGCATCTAAACCATTTTTGGAGACAGTGAGTCAGATTATTCCCCTTATTATTTTCCCATTCTAATAAGACTAAACTAAGGGAATTAGGGAGAGTATCAGAAATATACTTTACTGCACTGAAGAAAATGCATAGAACAAAACAATGTGGGAAAGAGAAGAAGAATGCTAACTGGAAAGGCACCTGCTTAAGAAGCGGTACCTATACTAGAAAAGAAAAACAAAAAGCAAACCAAATACCACCAAAAAAAAGTCACATAGATAGACCTTGTTACACTTTATATGAAGTTCTTTAATATGCAAGAAATCATTTTTTCCAGTATACTTCAATTTAACTTAAAATTTAAGTACCTTCTTGAGAAAGGACATATTCTGAAAGTCCATTGTTCATATAGCCACACAACATAGTATTTAAACAAAGTAATATTAATAAAAAAAGCTGAATTAACTTTTCTTCAAACTACTTTCAGTAGAAAACAATGTGGAAAGATCTTAGAACAATTGAGGTTGGAAGGATCCTGGAGAGATCGATTAAAAGATTCCAACTTTCTTGGAAAAGGAACCTTACTGTATCACATGCCAAAAGCTTATTGTATCATATGCAAAAAGGAATTCAGAAGGTCTTCAACCAAAGGAGACTATAAGAAGAATGCACCAAAAGAGAATCCTCTGTATTCTAGCAGAGAATTTCCTGCTTTTTCATATCTCACTGTGCCATGAGCCACTGGAGACTTTTAAATATGGATCCAGTATATATGGAAATCCATGTCTTTCTGAAATGGAAAGTGGGAGCCAGGTGGAAGGAGTCTTTGAAACATGAAGATCTTTATTGCCATGTTTGTGTTTTCTTTTCTTTTTACCTGAACAGAACAAAATAAAGGGGAAAAAAACTCACAAAAAAACCCAAAAATCTGAGAAAGTCTGAGAAAATAGTAATGCTAATAAAATGTAAGATCACTCTTGTGAGTCGTGGGAGGTATGTAACCCAGTTATCATATGTAAATAGCAATGCAAGCCTGAAAATTAGTGCTTTGGTCTTGTATGTGCGTACTATATTAGTTTACAATGTTTTGTCAGTCTTCTGGCTCTCACTATCAAACTGAGCATCATTAGGTAAAAGGAGAAATCCAAATTATTTCACAAACAGTATTGTTTTTTGTTACTGGGACAGTTCCGGGTTCTGACCATTTGGAAAAAGTCATTGACTATTTTAAATGAAATACAATGTACTAGCTGAGTGGTCATTCCCTTCATATGAGTCCACATGGCCATTGGACATATATACACAATATTTTGAGCATAGTGCCATGCCCTTCACATTAATTTTCTTACTATTGTTGCTATGGTTAATTATTATATACACTGAAAGGTTTTCAATTTGACAAAAATACTTTGAAAAAAAATTTCATAAAATTAATTACTGAAATAATATAAAACATAAAGGGAAAAGCAAGATTGTAAAAGTGAGATAACTGTACAAAAAGGCCCTAAAGCTTACAAACTACTACTAAATAGCTCAAATCTGCCATAAAAAAAAGTATTGTGGGTAAGTATCAAACAAAAAATGGACACGTGACAACCTAACTGGTACATCCTAGCTTTGAAATATTTTTTTTAAATTCACAATTGTAATAATACATGCTTTTATATCTTTATATAAATGGTCTTTAAACTAGCAAAGGAGATAAGTATGTCTGTTGTTTTTTTAACATAAATTTCACAGATTTTAATTTATATGTAATAGAATTACATGTTGTAAACTACATGCAGTTATTTGACTGTCCTAACACCATTAAAATAAAAACATTTTTGACAATTCACACAGTTTGGAATCTACCTTACCATTAAAATATTGATATTGATAAAACACTGGATACAAAAGCAATTTTGCTTTTATCTGAATTATAGTTTTCTCAGTCTAATAAATTCATATTAGGCATAAACATCTTCAGACTACTTTTAATCTCCTATTTACTTTAATGAAACTACCTTTTTTTTTCACAGTAGGAAAGAGCTGGGCAACTTTCAGGTACCTTCATTCTCTTATCTTTTAAAAAACATACGAACTCCGGGGCATGTTATCATCCTACTACTTAAAGAACTTCTGCAATATTGCAGTAACATCTTTCACAGTCAGACCTTGAAATGGTCATTCACACTTTTGTTATTTCAAGATTAGATTATTGCAATTCCCTTTTGGCTGTTTGCCCAATAGGATGCTGCATAAACTCCAGCTGGTTCAGAAAACAGTTGCCAAGTTTCTCTTGCAAAAGGGGCAATCCAAGCATATTTCACCCTTTTTGAAATCTTTTTCCAGATTGCTGACTGATTATCAAAAAGTCCTCCCCATTTTGCAGCAGAAACATGACTTTAGTCTAATGCACTTTATCAATATTCTATTATAAACCCATTTCTGTAAAACTAGATCTAATAAGGAAATAATTCAGGTTGTCCCAAGGTCATCTTATAAATTTTGGTGAGGTCGTGTGCAGTATCAGTTACACTATTTTTCCCATTTAATGTAAATGATCATGAGTTTCAGTATAGATTTTTATATAGAACTACTCGTTTGAGTCAATAGGATGTCACAGATTTTAACCAGCTGAGAATCTGGTCCTTGATTTAAATATCCTTTTTAATTGCCTTTTGTTTCTGATCAAACTAATTACAAAGGCAGAGATCTTTGCCATTTTCTCTCAGGTTTATTTTCTACTGTGCACTTTGGACTGAGATTTTGCAACTGAATGGTTTCTGTTTGAGGTCATCACAGAACAAATTCTCACAGAAAAAAATGAACTCAAAAGGAGAAAAAATGTTGACTTTTTCTCTTGTAGCTTACACTGCTTAACAAAGCTTGACTCACCTTTCTGCTTTTTTAAACTGAACAAAACCTCATTTCAGATACAAAGGATATCTGGAAAAATTAAATTTACTGAAATTGCATTAAAAATGCAAAAAAAAAAAGAAGATAGAGATACTCAATAGTTAAGAAACAAATTACTTCCAATAAATGTGAGTTTTATTTTTTAAATGGGTGAAATGTCATTAAATTATTAGCCAATATACCAAAAATTAATAAACTATTAAGTTCTTAAATGGTCTTTCTTACAACAGTCCCAGAAAGTGAAAAATTGGTTTTAATTCTCCTTTGTTTTCTTTTCTTTAATGAGTAGGAGAGGATTAGCAGTAATTGTAAGGGAGAAACTGGTATCCACTGGAAGGCTTTTGTTTCAGCAGATGCTGCAAACACAAGGCATTGCCACCTGGAGCAGCAGTTTATAAGATTCTGCACTTTGAAGGCTGCAGGTCTTTTCAGAGTCAATTTTTCAAAAGCATTGAACTTCCTATCAGAAGTGACTGGTGTGATTTTCAGAAAACCTTAAAGATGTTAAGGGCAGCTTACAGACAGGAACTGAAAAGTTTGCCTAAGCTCCTGAAACCATTGATCCCAGGAAACCACCCCTAACTCTAAGCCAAATGATTTTGAATGGGTCATGTTTGCATAGCTTTAGAATGGGGGCTCCTAGGGAAGGCAGGTTGCCAGTCACCAAGGGGAGCTGCTCCAGATCTGGCCCAGCCCACAGAAGAGTGATAGATCTCAGTGTACAAGGGTTTTCCTGAGTTCTTCCTTTGGTAGGGAATGCCAGGGTACTACCTACTAGGCCCTCCTCCAAGAGCCAGCAGCTCTCACAGGAGAGGCTGACGAGTCCTGGGTATTACCAGGGCAATGGTGGCCATGCTCACCTCTATAAAAGAAGCCCATCGGGAGCGCAGCAACCAGAGTAGACAAGCAGAGCATGATGTGTCAGCAAGAACGTGGTGCAACAGTTTCTGTGACAGTTCACACAGAAGTGCAAGCAGGAAGGATGCTGAAAGCTCTGACTGCTCTGATCAAGGAGGGATGGTTTCCACCTGGAAGAAGGTCATGGCCTCTCTAAGCTCTGCATCCACCACAGCTGATGCAGCTTCCCAGAGGGAGCTCCAACGGGAACATGCATCCACTCAGGCATCAGGCTGCAGTCTGTGCCCAGCTCTTACACCAGTACAGAAGAACAGCATTGAACACACCTATGGGAGGTGTGCCCAAGTAGATTAACTCCTCCGCTTAGTAACAGAGCTCTGGGAGGAGGTGAGTAGGTTCAGAAGTATCAGGAAGTGCGAGAGGGAGACTGTTAACTGGAACCACATCCTACCTTCCCTGAGACAGGCCCAACAACCAAACAAGATACATAACACAGAGGATTCTCTTTCCCATCTCCATCTGACTGAACATAGATATTGGAAGGAGAAGGAGCAGTGATAGGCAGTGATGAACTTGCAACAAGAAATCTGAGGGCAATCAAGCGAGACTTTAGGGCTTTGGGATGACTGGTCAAGGGGTCATGAGCACGAGCAGTGGTCTCCTCTATCCTTCCAGTTGCAGGGAATAACGAGGGAAGAAACAGGAAGACCTATCCCATCAATACCTGGCACCAAGCCTGGTATCACCAGCAGGCCTTCAGCTTTTTGATCACGGGTCAGTTTACATGTCACCAGGCCTGCTGGCAACAGACGGGGTACGACTGTCTCAAAGGGAGAAAAGTATTTTTGCACAGGATTTGTCAGGGCTCATCAAAAGAGCTTTAACTTAGATTTGGAGGAACAAAGAGATAAAACCAGGCTTGCTGGGGATAAGCCAGTGTTTGTTGGACAGCTTGCTAGTGAGGTCCTTAAGGCTACCATCCCAGTGGAGGTGAGGGATGGAGTGTCATGTGATAGCAAAGACAGAAAGGATATTGGTAGGCTAGAAATCATGGAAGTACCTGGGAATGGTCAGGTAGGAATTAGGCCTTCTCCCCCATAAAGGTGGTAGGATCAATAACCTAACTGAAGTGCATCTACACCAATGCACACAGCGTGGACAACAAACAGGAGGAGCTGGAAGCCATTATACAGCCGGAAAACTATGATAGAATTTCCATCGTGAAAACATGGTAAGATGATTCACACAACTGGAGTG
>VZZY01013871.1:1174-17833 GCA_013400335.1 Eurystomus gularis
GAGGCGAGCGCAGCCGGCACGGCCCAAAGCGGCGGCTTTTCCCGCTCATCCCGGCCTGCTGCCCGCTCCTCGCCTCAGGGAAGAGGGGCAGAAAAGCCCTCGGTAATGGCCTAAAAGAGAATGAAATGTTTTTGTGGAGCCTGAAATAAGCAGTTGTCAAGACAAAGAAATACAGCGGGCCGTACCTTCAGCCGTCTGGCCAGAGCCCTTCCTGCCGTCCGCGCCGGAACACTGCGCAGGGCTGTCGCCGCGGCCAGAAGCGCAGACCGGCACCGCGCACCAGTGGGCCCCGCTCTCAGCGCTGCGGACCTCCGCGGCCCTCCCGAGCCCAGCCCGGGGGCTGCAGAGGGTCCCCAGCCCAGGGGGGTCTTCGCTTACTTTGTGCTGGTGGCACTGCCCGGGGCTTGGCAGGCGCGCCCAGGAGCACGGCGCCTGCTTGCCGCGCAGCCGTGAGTTGCACGCTTCGCTCCCGGGGAGTGGGGGACTTCAGGCACCGATGAAGTTCTGCAGCTGCCTCAGGCTGGAAGGATCATGAAGTTTTCAATCTCCGAGCCAACTGTTAGAGGGGAAAGCTAAGAGAAATATTGGGAAAAAGCTATAAATTGGCTTAAGAAATGCAGTTGTACATTTGGTCGCATGCCTCGTAACTCACCTAGGACATGAGAACTCCAAGGCAGCAGAACAACAGGGCCCATACATCTTGTCCTGTGGTGTATATTAAATAACTCCATTGCCTTTTAAGAACTTTATATATCTCAGTGAATAACTCGATTTTCACAAATAGAATTAATACTATAGGGTGAAAGTCAGCAAACAACAGAAAAGCGCAGAGGGGTTTTTCCAGTTGTAAACATGCAGAATCCATATGGTCATTAGATACATCTGTGGGTTAAGCACTGATTTGTTTATGGAAGCCTGATGCTTATGATACTCTTAAACTGGGACTATTCCGTTGAATATATGTATACTGTAATCCCTTTTTACCTACCCTCCGCATGCGTGTTTCCTGTTTTCAGCATGCATTCTTGATGTGTAAACTGTGGTGAAGGACATGTTATAAACCAGGATACTACAGAGCATTTTGGATATTTTCAGAGCATTACAAGCACGGTGCAAGCATATGCAAATCATCACTTACAGATGTGCACAATGTCTGTATTAATCTCTGCGTGGTTTTTTGGTTGTTTGTGGCATCTGATTCAAAGAAAAGGACAATGATGGATATTATGAAAAAGTACCAACTGTTCCCAGGCAGACTTGCCCCATGAATGTCCAGACAAACCTTACTTCTTAATAAAACCAGGGTCTTCTAAAAGCAAGATATTGAAGATTCCTGAAATACAAGGAAATTGAGGGAAAACTTAAGCACGGTAAGACATTTGAAAAGTCTGAAAGACAATGCCAAGGCTGAATACTACCCTGTATCTCTACTGGGTATGGCCCAAAAAAGCACTTAAGTGTATGCTTAAGTTCATCACTACCGAGGGCAGCACCTAAGCTGGTCCTTCCATTTCTTTACATGCCAAAAGTCACCTGCTGAGTTTGTGTTTTACCACTGGTTTAAAAGACCTCCTGAATCAGGGCCGTTAATTTCAGATTGCCTCATAAAAATAAACAAATTAACCAAAGCTTATAAAAAATCCAAGAGCAGTTGCCATTCTAGGCAAGATTTTTTATTGTGCCTGCTTTCATGTCCTTTTCCATGAGTTAAGTTGTTGGCACTTGGTCATCTGTTATGACAACCTTGTTTCTGCTTTAAATGCTGGTGTTCCCCTCTGCTACTCCTGCTGCCACCTCATAGCACCGTCCTCTTGGGTGTTGCTCCAACACTTGCTTGTGGATGTGAGGCTGATGTGAATCACCTTGGAGATTTTTCAGAGCAGAACATTTCGTATCTAGCTTGTGGCATAGGAGAAAGAGCCCTTTTTCTTTCTGAACTCTCCCCAGCCACTGTGGAGAAAGATCAGGGCAAGCTCGCTCTGGAGTACAGAAAGGCTGCACAGTCAAAGCAACAGCTGAGTACCACAACAGATCAGTTCAAGGATGTATTTGAGCTGGGCAGTGACCACTTAGAAGACTTTCTGGTACAGAATATTATTTTACTTCCCTCTGAGCCCTTCAGATGACATGCACACCCAGCGTGCCATGGCAGACAGTCTCTGGTCTCTGGGTAGCCAGCAATAGGCAGAAAGGGTATAAAACTGGGATGAATTCAGCAGTGAATTTCCATCTTCTTTGCTCAAGGACTTCTGGATTCTGTTCCCATGGGGATACAGGTCCCTGCTTAGAGGACTGGCATTCTGCTTGCTCTCCTTAGTCCCCTTTCACAGACCCCTTAGAAGTATTTGAGGGACCTACACAGGCTGGTAAATGGTAGGATGAAAACTAGCAAATGGATGTTTCCCCTGTTTTGTCCATACTAGATGGCATGGTCCATCTCCTAAAGAGTATCAATGATCATTGTAGATCTGCCTTGTTTGCACTATTTCATTTATTTGACCTGCTTACACATGATAAGCTGGTGAAGATTATTAGTGGGTTATGCTATTCTTTCAAATGCTCCTTTGGGATCCGTTACCAAGAAAATACACATTTCAGCACCAGAACTCATTTTAGCACCGGAGAAGGGCTGAAAGCCTAGGACATGACACTGCAGCAGAAAAAGAACTGCCTTGGGGTCTCTTATTTTCAGGTTTTCAGATCAGTGGAGAGGGGAAAGAGATACTGTCAGCCATGATAATACACTTTCAAGTGTAATATGTACTCCCCTTTCCCACTTCATTTGTCCTGACGATTACTAGTTGTTCAAATGCAACCACGAGCTTTTGAAATTCTGTTGTCATGAGTCTGCCTGTCTCTGAATGGCTGGATGGAGCCCACCTGCGCCAGCACAGCACTCTGCTGGGGAGGCTGAGTTTGTGTGGAAGGGAGCAGCAAAGATCCTGGGAGAAGGAATGCTTTGGAATGACAGCCTTTCTGGCTGTGATAGAAGCAAGGATAAATGGTGTCTGTAGGACTAGGGGCTTTCAGGAAGCCTAGGACAGTGCCTATGGAGATTTGTGAGGTAGCCTCCATCATTAACAGAAATGCTCAGGACAAATTAAAGCTGATTATAGTAAGTGAAAAAGTATTTTCTGAATCCAAGAAAGGCTCCATGAGAAGACTCATGAAGCCACCCGAAAGGATTCTTGAACAAAATGTATCTTGTGTGGGAACTCTTTGTGAAACCTGGAAATAGAGAAGTCTCCATGACTTTGGCCAGAGGGCTTTGACCAGTGTGGCATGGTGAGAATTTCTATTGGAAAGAAACATCAAGTAAATATAATACAGTGTGTTTATTTCAGTGGAAGCTGGCATGAGAGTCAGTAGGTGGCCACAGCAGCATCGCTGACACTCCCGAGATCTGAAAAGGAGACCACCGATAAAGGTCATTAGCTAAGGTTAAGCAGGGTTGACCCTGACCTTTCTCCAGCCTCCAAGCAGACAGCTCTTGCGCAAATACAAACCCACAGTTATTAAAGAAGTCTTAAACAACCACAATAACAAAATAGAGTGGAGTCAAAACTGCAGATCTGTTTTTTTCAAAGCATAATATTTATAGATGACAGATACCGAAAGGCAGCAGAATTGGTTTTAAGGGCCCTCCCTGTACCTAGATAGTGAGGGCATACCTGAAAGCACTCTATCTGTTGAACCACAGTGAGACATGAATTTAAGTTTGTCAGAATTAGTATTTTCATTCCTAGAGCTTGGTAATTCCTATGTGCTTGGTAAAGAAGAATATTAGAAATACTTGACTTTCTGTCAGCTACCATTTCAGGTGGAGCCTGAAATGCTAAGAGGCTGTTCAAAGCGTCACTTAAGTCTGCTCTCGTTCAGCATTAGTCTCATGTTATCTTTTCCCCCCTCAATGGTTTCAAGAAGATGTATAAAACCAGACCAGAGCTGATGTTTACTTTTACAGCTAATGGTTCCTCAAATCTACAAGAACTTCTAAGGAATAGATAAAAGCAGCTGCAAAAGTGATCTAGAAATAAACATCCAGAAGAAAACATAACTGCAATCAAAGTTCCAGCTGTTCTCATCTTAATTCTTATCAGTCTTCTTCTTAATCAGGCACATTTTGAAGTCAAAGGCTTATTTCCAACAGCTTTTGTCCATATAGATATATATATGTGTGTGTGTAAGTCCCTTGAAATATTACAGAAGTTCTGTTTCACATCAAAATAGTGTACATTGTCACTGAAATTATTAATTTTCTTTTCCTCATCCCCCATGTTCTCTCTGGGCCCCTCTTTTGCATCTGGCTTGTGTACTGATACTCAAGATGACAAATACCGATAACTGCAAAGCTGCAATGCTGCATACTTCCATACGGCAAAGCTTAGCCAAAGTTAGTCATTGATTTATGTCTCGTATTCTGTTCAACAGCACAAGGGTTTGGTTTTTTTTTTTCCTAATTCCATACCTTTAATCCTTGCCACCTTCAACCTAGTGTGTGTCAAATTTCCATCTTATTGTTGCAGCTGTGGTTTCTTAAAATGAAAGTATGCTTCTGGAAGGCAGTGACACATTCTTAAGTTTATTCAGTGATTTAAATGTTCTGTTGTTCAGAAATGCCTGAACTCATTAAAATGTGATGGTGCGGGGTTTATACCATATTACATTGTTGATACAGAGGTTTTAAAAACAAATGAGGGATGTTTGGATGACTATTTTTCCGCAGCCCAAACCTGTAGAAAGTGTGGTAACTTAGGTGGAGGTCATAAGCCCGGTGTTTCCTTCAGCGAAGAGGTTATTTACAAAATACAGAAGGCAGAAAAAGCTCTCCCACACATAAAAAGCCTTCCGCAGGTGTACAGATGAAAGGAAACAAACTGTGCACCATCTTAGGTACCATGTTATTTAGGATGACTTCATGACCCACAGTAGGATTCAGCCCACAAAGCAGACTGATTTCAGAAGAAACTATACGCTTATGAACAAGAGCTACAAAAGTACTTTTATTACAACCTTCACTGTTTCAAGAGAATACCCAGCTTCCCTGTGCTCTCCCATGGAAAATGGACCAGAGGCAAGATGCTGTAAATACTCCTCCAAGAGCCTGCAAGCAAGCTCTTTATGTTACCGTTCCAACCCCTTTGACAGCTGTCTGTGAAGGATTACTCTTCCTTTGGGTGAGCTGGTGAAAAGGACCATACCTTTACTTCAGCCTTTTCAGTTCAAAGTCCGGTGCAGTAACTCAAACCTGCTTTTATCGTCTTTAAAAGCTAAGAGGTTAGTGTTTTCCACTAGAGCAGCTGAGACATGTCCCATTCCAGGAAAAGGCCAAGAAAATAGCTGAGAGCTGTAACAACTTAAACCACTGCAAAAAAATCTGCCAGAGGACATCTGTCAAAGCCCACAGAGTTCCAGTTATGTATGATTTCATTTGATCCCAGAGGCTAAATAATGTACAGGAAAGATTTAATAATGTTATGCAGATTATGTGTGGAAATGTAAAAGGAACTGAATACAATGCCAGTTTGAAAAATCTTCATGTGCTCATAGCACTATTATTGCTGCATAGTCAGAAAACAGCTTGTGCAATAGATATGATAATAAAATGAAAAATTGGAATTGCTAGAATATTTACTCAGGTGAGACTATTTGATTAAAAAAAGATGACTTAATGTTTTCCTCCTGCCAGGAAATTATCAGTGGAGAGAGCCCCATTCCTGTTTCCACCACATCAGTTCCATGTGAAACCCTGACAGTGAAAACATGGTAACCAAGGATTGCTGCTCACAACATCTCCAAATGCCAGTGCAAAGGAGACTTCAGCTACTAAAAGAAGAACAAATATTAATGGTCCTCAGCTATACCTGCTTGCAAGTTTGAATTATGTCATCTGACTGAGCTAGAATTGCTGAACTACAGGTATGGTCCCTTTTGCCAAGTCACTTCCAGAAACAGTAACTTCTGGCAGAGAGAGGGAAGAGGCAGCTGGAAGGGTGATGCAAATGGCCACTGCAGGATCTGCCAAATCTTCTGATAGCATAGTGCTCCAATGCAATGTGACACAATTTAAATACTGGCAAAGGACAGATTATTAAACAGGATTCTTAGCCAGGATGGCCATGGGCTTCATCACTAAAAAAACCAACCTGAAAGCAGAAGCAAATTGATCCTATCTGGTAATACCTAAAAGCTTTTGTGCAGAGTCTCACAAAGGAAGCAAGTGTAATGTTTCCTAGATTTCTTGAGGCTGGCACTTGTGGTGGTCATTCTTCGGCTGGTGCTTTTATCTCCCTTGGGATAGCAATAACTGTTTTAGCAGCTGAAAACTTATGCTTACCATTTTTTTTTTTCTTTTAGTGGAAGGATCTAAGACTTTTCCTTCCAAGGTTGGGTCTTTATTTGCAGAGAGTTCCAGCAGGTTTCTTAGGTTTCTCATTTCCTCTTGCTATTTCTGCTCTCATCTGTTTTACAAATGGCCACCATAATGTTAAGCTTATCTAATGGCCAGGCCTCTGGCTGGAATAATGCCAGCAGCGTTCTGAAAATCAGTCATCTGAAAGCATTCAGAGGAGATGGCCATCACCTTCTCCCTGAACCTCAAACATAAAACTTCCCTGATAAGCACATATTCCAATGTCATGAAATGCAAGAAGTTACTCTTAAATTCAGATATCACTTTAACCAGCTTCCTTGAGTGACACTCAGACACTCTGCTGAATTAATCTAATTTTACAATTGGTTCTTTTTTTCATCGTTTGGAAAAGATACTAGTTGTGCACACACACAATAAAGAGCGAGTGTCCCCACGATGGCTTCACTGTGAAAGTAGATTTCACTCTACAGTTGGTTCTCCTTATTTTGTTAATTGAGATGCTTTTTTTCCTTCACTGGCAGAGCGTAGTCCGGGTCCATCTACTCCTGGCTTTTGACATCAGGCATGGCCATGGCAGTTCCTACCATCAGTGAGACTTAGGGGCTTTGTCACAAGTCCTGCTGAGAAAAGCGGCAAGGACAGAACAATCATCTTTCCCTTGGTAAGGGGAAGTCTACAAAAATGCAAGATTTGTTGCAGGTCTTTATGTGCAGACATACACAAGGGACAAAAAAATCTCATTAATTTTGCTGTTGAACTCAGTGAGTTCTGGATTTTATTCAAAAGGAGGAATTCAGTAGGACTACTGGGTCTCCAATTTAAAAACTTGAGAAGAAGCCTAAGAAACTGACCAAGGGCTGCATAAGACGCTCTGAGGACACAACATTGAAAAATAAAGATTGATGTAAGAGCTAATGAGCTTAACTTTGTGAAAAGAAAAGGAGAAGATGTTTGTTATCATAACATTTATTTAGTTAAGACCTCAGAAGGAATTGCTGGGAGCAGCTCCTATACACCCTACAGGAGAACCAACTCTGTAGGAATGGGATCTGTGTGGAAAAATCATCTCTTGTTTGGACTTCAGTTTCCCCGAAGAGAAGGAATTCTGACCCTGTGGGAGACATAAAAAACAGGCCCAAAGGAGGAAACTGCAGTATGAAGACACCTATACAATGAGAAACTACCCTCTGGAGAACCCTTATTTTGGAAAGAGGGCTGACAACAGGAAAAGAACTGCTGGCTGCTGCAGTGTCTGTCTGAAGGGCCGGTTCGGTCAGCAGTGATGGAGAGAGACCTCCCGAGAGCCTACTGCAAAATAGTATTTCCCAGCTTCCAGGGATCTCGCTGCCTCAGCGCTGTGGGATCTGCTACTGACCACAGCGGGAAGGCTGCCGAGTCAGCCGCTGAACATCAGTCAAACACTTTCCACTCCAATATATCAGAGAACGCAGGAAGAGAGACAGGAATGCATGATGAAGCTAGAGAAGGTATCATAGTATGCAAGGTAAACACCTTTCCGGAAAGGAGAAAAGTCATACCCTTAATACCATTTTATTAGACTACATAGTATATCTTAGATTATTTATTTTGAGTAAATAAGAATATATTTAGGAGAAAGCTGTATTTAAGTGATTTTACTAAAAGTTTAAGCTTAAACCAATAGGTATATAGGTATAAACTGGCACAGCTCTAGGGGCGTCAACTGATGACTTACATGGGCTGTGGGTCTGCCTTAGCCCAGTCATTTGATGATTAAACAAACCTTCTTCAGGCTGAGGAATCTGAACAACAGCAACGAGGCTCTCTCCAGCTTCTAACTTACGCGATAAGGTCCTCTGCGAGCCTTCCTGTCCTAGGACTAAGACAAACGAACAAAAATACAATTTCTGGAATCCACTGCATTTCTCAAGCATATTATTTAAAAATTAGACTGCAAGAGATTATCACAGGCACACCACTTTGGAACAGACTTCCTAGAAGCAAAGCAAGTTTGGGGAAAACCTCTCACACAATCCCCCTTACTGTAAGACACCTGTTCTCCTTAAAACACTTTTTTTTAGTGGAAGTCACCCCAGCTGAATTAAATTTGTTTCCCCTGGGCCTGCATTTTCTTTAGCCAACACAACAGCTGCACCATGTGGAGATGAGCCACAAGAAGTGTAACAACACATGTTTGTGATTGCTGTATCAACTTTGGCAGATTTAAGTGCAGAGGTCTTTAGCTGCCTTCTATTAGAGAGCCAGCTTTACAATATATACAACATCTTGCAGAGTAGTAGCAACAATATATATAGTTTTCTGTAATTCTTGTACATGCTGGTACAGTAAAACCAGAAAGGAACCGACTATTACTTATAGCTATAAATATTGTATTAAGCACAAACGTTTTCTTTTGCATGTAAAAGTAGGAAACAGAACAGGAGGAAGGGTTAACTACAATAAAATCCCCTGAGACCCTGTGCTAGCTGTTATCCAGTCCTGCAGAGACACTCAGCCATTCAGAATGTGCAGTAACCCTGTTATTTCAAAGCTGCAGTAAATTTAATCTCTCCAACAAATTGCTGAATTCCTGGAAAATAATGCATAATCTTGGGTCAGGGTGCTTTTTTTTTTTTTTCCTCATTTCAAGAACAGGTGCCAAAAACTGGTCTTGTGGTGCTTAATTCAATATACTTTAGAACATAGTTTTAAAGTCTGCTTTTGAGGCATTTAATTAAGAGCTGTTGAGTATTCCACGTCATGAAAGAACATTTTGAAAGGTCAAGATAAATGCCAATAATACAACATAGAATCAAGCAATTTTTGTTTATAATGTGTTGTTCCTGTTACTTTATGTTAATTACTACTGTATATATATTTGTGGGTATTCTAACACAGTTCTCTGTCTTTAATCTTCCTACACATTTTCTCACTTAGAATTGCTATACCATTGCATACTGTATAATATGCAATGCATATTATACAATATTATAATGCATTATACATTAATATGCAATGCATATTATACAACATTGCGTAAGTGTTCCTGTGACTCTGAACAGCAAATTTTCCCACTGTCTAAAATTTCAGATGCTTAGTATCTATTCAACGATAAGGGGACCACTTCTAAACTGTTTATCTTCTCTGGCTGCATCGTTTCCAATCAAATGAACCTATGACATATTATTAAGAGGTTATGTCAAATAAATGGTAGCGTCTAATGTGATCTGCCTCCAGTTTTGACCTTTCCTCCATTCTCCTGGGAGATGAATCAGGCTGAGGATGGAAACACTAGTCAAGCAAAAATCTGCATTTATATTCACACTCTCATGAGCAAATTAGATAGGACTCTCCCTTGAGAACTGATCCCCAAAGTAGTATATTTGAAAGAAAGACTCTGCTGATGTTAACAGGCTTTGGATCAGGTCCTAGAGACATTCTGCCTGGTTTGAACTGCGTAGAGCAGGGATTTACTATCTATTAATCTTACTGCAGGAGAGAAACAGTATGTATTAAAACATGTAGTTTGGCTTTTTTCTTCCGTTTCAGTTTTAAATTGTTTTACCTAGAATTCAAATTAGCACATTCATTTTAAAATTAGCTTTAAGGAATTTAAACTGCATATTGTTAATCTGGTAAGAGCGGCTTAATACTGGTAGTGTAACAAATTAGATCATGGAACTACAGACGAGCTCAAGGATGAAGCAATAAAAGTTGTGTACTCACCAGTTCAAGGTTACACACAAACATTAAGCTCTCTCTTGTTTAGAAGACATTGAAATGTGATATATGAACACAAAAGAAGTAATGTCTTTCAATCTTAAAACGATTAGCAGTTTTACTCTGTAGGGATCTATGGGAGGAGATGGACTCCACCCAGAGGAAGATAAAAGTCCTCAGTTTTCTCAACTGGAAGGAGTGATTCATTTTAGGTGGAAGTGGTATGCATGTGATATTCCTCATGTGGTAAATTAACTGCTTCCATTAAGAAATCGCCTAGCATATGGAACTGTTCTATTTTCCTCTGCTCTGCGGAGAAAATGGTATCACCAGAACATTTTCTTTTTTTGCTAAACCCAGCCTAGGTGAAAATGGGCAGTGTTGGTGGCTGTTGGTAAACTCTTTTGCTGCTAAAGAAATCCATTAATCTTCCACTGGCTTTCTGCTTGCAACGAAGAAAATTTATTTTTAGTGAGGGAGTAGTGAAAAAAGCTTAGGTCTCAAATTTAATGGGGTTCATTAGCTCTCTAGATAGTAACTTGCTTTATGTTTTGCTCTGTTTTTATAGCCTGACCTACATACACTTAGTCACTTCAAAGTTTTGCTTTCAGCAGAAAGTTCCCTTGCTTGGTAGTGACAGTAGTTTAAGGACTCATCCTGGGTAGTGGTGAGGATGCCATAAAACTCTCCTCTGTTGAACCAAATGGAACCTGCTTAGAGTAGACTAAAATCAGTGCATTGTATAAAGCCAGTTCTGTGAAACTTTATTATTTGCTGCTTTGCTGTTCCTTTAGTACATGGGCTGCCGTGGGGAAGGCTTCCCGCTGCTTTTAAGAGCAGAATGGGAATGTAAGTGCAAATCTTAATCTTTTTTCTTGTTTTGAATATATTTCTACTTTCCACAGGATCTTATCTTGTAATCAGACCCATTACTTCACAGTCAGTCATGAAATGGCTGTTATGCCACTGAACTGTTTTTGTGAAGTTTTAAGACTAGAATTGTATTTCGATCTTTTTTTTTTTTTTTTTTAAGTGTGACTGTACATGTTATATGAGTAGCTTATTTGGACTTGAATTATGATCTTCTGGCATGTTTTGGTTGGGAATGGTTGGAAAAAACTAGGAAACAAATTTTGTGGTTTCTGGATTTTAAAGCATTTAGAATGAGTGATTCTTCCACATACAAAACACTTGCTTTGTAATATCTATGAAGTAAGCTGCAGATGCACTTCAGAAATAAATAGGAAGGGGTTTATAAAACAAAAAACCCCACCTCTACAACTGAACAAGCTGTAAGCATTTTATGGCATTGCTTTTGTAGTGCTCCATATTCACGATATGCTTTCCAGTTGTATTGGGTTTTCCGTCTTTGTCATTTGTTGTTCCGTACTTGCGCTTCCCACCTTTTTATACTTCTCTTCAAGCACTTCAGTGAAAGGCCCACAAGGGCAAGGAAACTTCCCTTCTTCAAATCGGAAAGAATGGGCCTGGTTAGCCTCTTGAAAGCATTGTCTCTAAAAATTAAAAAAAAAATCCTAATCTTCCCTAAACATTTTTGTCGTGCATTTGTCAAACTCTCAGCTCAGGAGCTAAAGAAAGGTGGGAGAAAATGCAGCCTTCTCGGCAGTGGAAGCCTTGGGCATAAGGCTGCGTGTATTCAGACAGCTGTAGATCATTTCATTTCATGTAGTACTTGCTTCATCACGTAATGATGATTCAATCATTTAGTTATTGATACTAGTATCCATTCTTAATGCAAGCATCAAGCCTTGCTAGTTAAATGTTATTTATTTAGTCTCCAGGGTATGAGCACACCTCTTTGCAGACGGAACCGGTGGTTGCCCCCAGCAAGAGGGGGAATATTTTTTGTGTAGAAGGGAATCCAGAGTAACCCTCAGTATTACCACAACAACAGTAATTGTTTTACAAACCAAAATGAGATTTTTTTTCAATTTGATGGTGATCCGTAGATCCCACAAGCACAATCAATGCAGCTGTAGTACAGACTGGAATATCTTCTGTGGTTAACTGTAAATAGCAACTCTGTATCCATGGTTTATTTTTATCATGGTACGCTATAATAGGAAAAATAGCAAATGGTGAGTCTATATATAGCCTGTTACTAGGACTATGAGCTAAATGGTTAGTCAACAGAAAAATCCTATCCTAATCAACAAATGTCTTCAGGTCTAGTAATGATATTTTGGATCCCAAAATGATGTATACTAGGTAGCGAGAGGAACTGCAGCAGTGCAGCTAATATTTTATTATTGCAGGTTTTTACTGCTCTTTTTGATGTCAGGTAGGAATTTTGTGAATCATGCTGATTTTAATAGAGTGGATATGGATGGCAGAATCTGTACCTGTATTTCCTATCTATTTATTTTCTCGTCTTTCTTCTGCTGGATCAGCAAAAAGTCAATTTCCTTTTATGTGTCATTAATTAACAATTAAGTTGTGAATAGGTCAGGAAGAGAAATAAAAACTCAATTGTTCTTTATTCCTAAGCTTGATTAAAAACTTGCTTTAAAAGAATCTAAATTTTACTCCAAACTTGAGAATGTGCTGTTCTTTTTTATTTTATTTATAACCATTTTAAGACTGATGAGGTTAGGAAAGTGTACAACAAATTCTTAGATAAGCCTTCAAGGTTACTTCACATTAGATAGATGATAGGTAGGAAAAAATACAGGCAGAAGTCAGTTTTTCTTATCTGCTGCATAAACAAGCTGGTATTTCATTCAAGGCCTTTTCCTTAACTTCCAGCATACCAGATTGCTATCAGGCCATCACAGGGAGAGACATGCAAACATGTTGTTGTTGTCTATTTGTCTACTGAATTTATGAATTGGTTTTGAAGGAAATCAGGCTCCTGCATTCATTCTGTGCTTGCTTGCCTTTCCTGGCCTTTCTCCCCTTTGCAATCATTTGTGACTTTGCTGGCTAGTGTTAATCATGTTTGATGGAAAGCTGGAGGTCTGTAATTATACTAAGTTGCTGTTTTTACAAAACTCATAGGTGATAGGTAGAGAATGTCCTGTTTGTGGGGCTGTCCACCCCCTGGCAAAGGAAAAGCAAGGGAAACTTGGTCCTCAGGTGCTGGGTTTAGGACCACGCTGTGGACTGACCTGCAGCCTTCTCCTGCAAGCTAAGCAGCAGGATGTGAAGCAGGCACAGGACACTTGTAACTCCATGTGGTAACATTGGGGTGGGCCAAGGCACAGTAAGGTATCAGTGATGTAGAGAGGTTTTAAGGAGCACAGAGCTAGGGGCGTGCTTGGGAGCCTGTGTGGGCAGGAAGGATATTGCAGGTTTTGGGGTGCCGAGGGGGTGAATGGAGCTACTATGGAATGATGCAGGGGACACTGAGGAAAAGAGTGCAGTGGGCCCTGTGAAGAACTGGGGGGCTACTGCGGTGAAAGGGTAGAAAGCACACAGAGAAAAGAGCTAGGCTGTGAAGAGCACTGTGGATGTGATGAAGGACTAGGGGTATTCTGCTTGGAGAGCGTAAAGTGTTTGTGACACGTATCTCTTGGAAATCATGTACTATTAATTCTGCTTCTTTCTAGTAGCAGCATGTATTAGTTACAACACATGCTGTTTAGATGCACCTGGTCGAATACCTTCAGAAGCAAACGCTGCTTTTATTTGCTACCAAAGGAACTAGATAAGGTCCCTACTATAACATACAAAATGCATTTGCATGACGTTTATGAATGACTTTGAAGTATATATTTGGAATTTAAATCTTACCATTAGTAATACCTGTTGGAAACTCAGACATGAGCTTCTCAAGCAATTTTTATCCATCTCAGGTTTATGATGAATTATGTGTAACCGAGGCAGGATTGACATCTTGGAACTTTTTGGTTCATATATTTAGGGGCTTGGGGACTGTCTTAGTCTGTGGTTGTACAGCACCTAATACTTGTCCATGCCATCATGATTCCTGATTCCATTGCAGTATAAGTGATTACAATATAGATTATTTTATCTGTTTACAAAACTACATTATAATATGAAATAATTATAGTACTCAAAACCTAAGTATGGTCTTCATCCATCCTTTGGTCTAAGGAATTATATTTGATGTTGATGCCAGTTCTGCAGAGAAGGGAGTCCTAATGTATGCTGGTAAAGTAGTGAAGTGGATGAAATACTTTAGAAGAACAAGACTAATTCAGTTAGTTTTCTCCTACATTTTAAAAAATGGGCTACGTTAAGCCTTTTCTTACTCATCTGCCTTAGCAGTGTTATGTAGTTCCACCGTTGGAAGAAATCATGGGAATACTCATGTAGATTGAGTGCAACTTCCTCATCTCCATGTTGTCTAGACACCAGTAATCTCATAGTATATTCATGCCTCCAGAACATCTAGACTGCCCTTGACTGGAAAGCCTGAATGACCGTAGATGAACAGAGGGAATCTGTTTTCCCTTTCAAAGTTCCTTCTTTGCTGGTGGCTAGGTACAGTATTGTAATGAATACCAAATCAAGGTTACATGGTTCCCAGATTCACATTGCAGGTCACTTATTCCAGTATCGTTGACTAAAAATACCATTTGAAATTATAAGAGATGAATAAAGTGACCTTGAAAAATATTATGGTATATATGTTATCTTCTCACTGATATTTTATTTTCATCATAAATGTACTTAGAAAGCATTCTGGCAGATCAATAAGGCACAACTGAAACTTCTGTAAGAAAGGCATGGAATTAGTCCATATTTTTTTTTCACCATCTGCTTCACTAGTTTATAAATCAGGTTACCTAACTTCTTCTGTTTCAGGTATCTTGGGTGTTTTCACATTTTCCTTTCTTCAGTGGCGTAGGCAGAGGACACTTCTGCCCCCTTCTTCCTCAATTATCAGGTAGTCAGGGTATTTTCTGGAAGTGGGAATGTGGTATTAAGTCATTTGGAATTAAGAGAGTGAGTATCTGCTATGCTTGGACAAATTTTCTTTAGACTCGTTTTGTCAACTCCTATTCAAGGGGGAAGGAAAAGTGGCAGATTAGGCTGTTCAGCCTAACTTTTTCCAGAGAAAGAAATATATGTGTGAATGGGGAGAGCGAGCACTTCTTGGATCCCCTTCTTCGTCTTGCTGTTACAACTATAAAAGAGTACCTGTATTTTTTCTAAGTCTCCTTTTCCTTGCTTCAATGTGTAGCTTGTCACAGCTTTGGCTTGAGAGGGGAAGCTGGAAAAAAATCTGTCTCCTCTGAAATAAGCTGAACAAAATATTGCCCTGAAGATTTGTGTTAAATGATGTGGAGATGGCCTCTGTATTCCAGGAGTATCATAGACAAATAGGGATGTCAGGCTTCCCTTCATTAGGTGAAATTGGTGAAATGTAAATAATAATTGGTCAGTGGGTACAACCAAATACCCTGTAATATGAAGCTGGACACTAGCCATATGGCATCTTCTACCTGCCTGACCTCACTTGTCCTAGAACTGGAAGACAGGAAGTCTTGCATCGTTCCTCCCCAGCATTTTCTAATGCGCTCATACTGCCCTGCATCTGAGGCATCCACTGGCTCCTTCTCCTGAGTGAGGTTTTTTTTTTTTGCATCCCCTACAGACAGTTGCCTATGGTATGGACACATCTGGCAGTACTGCTGGTGAGCCATTCTTGGCTTGTGGGATGATACTTGGAAGAGCTCTGCATTAATCTGTTGTACAAAGGAAGATGTTCTATTGCGGTTTTTCCGTGACTCAGAAAAACAAAGAAAACTAAAAGGTTACATGGTGGTGTGCGATTTGTTTTATGGGTTCATTCAATATTACCATTGTGCATTTAGCCTGGCCACAGTGAGTCAACTGGATTGGATTGACTCAGCCAAAGTACTGGACTCGTACAACAGCAGACTCAAATTATTCAGAACTCCCCTGCTAATTAATGCACATCAAAGGGATGAAATTAGGTATGGGGCACGGATTTTTTTTAGGGGGGACTGCTGTTATGGTTGTACATCTGAAATCAGTTTAAAGTGGAATTTGGGCATCTCAGTGTTTTTATGGAGCTTGCCTAAGTGTTTCACTACCTTGAACTGCCATTAGTTAGGCAAATAAACCTACTTTCAGAGGATACAAAAACTGGTGTGATCACTTAAGCTTTTCTTGTATTGACTTGGATGCTTTGTCAGGATCTTGAATTGCTACATAAACAGCAAACAGTCAGAAGCTGTACGATTTAGAAATTGCTAGTAACTGTCACCTGGTGCTTGGTGGCCTAAAATCTGCTGCTTAAGTAATTAATGACAGCTTCCTATGGCTTTGCAGGGTAACGCGTATGCTTGGGCATCCAAAAGCCAAGTAAGAAGTGGCAGTGTTTCTCACTTCAGAGTTGTCACTGTGTCACCCGAGCCAGCTGCGGAGAGCAGCTCCCCCGTCCTGCCATGACTAACTTCAGATGTCTCCCTGCCGTGCTCTGGAGCCAGTTGCCCATGAAGAGACTGAACTTTCCACGGCGGGGCTGGGTGCTCAGCACCGAGCTGGGGCAGGCAGGCAGATGACAGGCGCAGGCCGCCCGGCAGCGCGCCCCGAGGCGGCGGGGCCCGGGGGTGGCAGCGGGGGCAGAGACG
>VZZY01013871.1:18442-70612 GCA_013400335.1 Eurystomus gularis
GGGGGGCGGTCGGGCCCGGCCGCCCTCTGCTCCCCGACCCGCACCGGCCTCGGGAGGCTCTGGCCCTGGGGGCAGTCAGGGGGCGGCGGGACAGCGACGGGGGCTGAGACCTACCTGGCGGGCGGAGGGGTTGTGCTGCGTTGGGGAAAGTCTCCTGTAGCGGGCAGGTTCCCGAAGTAACCGTCGTGGGGAAACGTCCAGGTGGAGGCAAACCCTTAGGGGCTGGTCCAGTTGCTAGAGAAACGTTTCAGTGTGAAATGAGGGAAACTTCATCGCCGAGAAGAGTCCTTTGTGGCCTGGGAGTCTCTGCACTTTATAGATCAGGTCTATGGAAGAAACCGACCGAAGTGGTTGTTCCCCTCTTTCCCCATGAGAAAGTGCCCTTGTGCCCTGCTGCTGCAGGGATGCTTGTGGGGGTGGGGGTTGCATAGTTGCAATTACAAATCAGGGAGTGGGAAGAGGCAAAAGTCAAGCGTATTCCCACAGTATATACATCTTATGAAATATATAGGCTATCTGGCCATAATAATATTATGTGGGGTTTGGTTTTTTTGAACATTTATCACTTGACTTCTTTTAGTGTGTGTGTGTAATGAGGTGAAACCGTGAGGTTTGGCTTTAAATGTGATATTGTTGTCTTAGAGCGCCAAATAATTTTGGTTGAATAGTATTTAATCGTATTAAATTTAATTGCATATTTAAATTGGAACAGTCCTTTCTTGGCTGTAGTTATATACTACATAGAATGTAGTTATGTGGTATACAGAATGTAGTTAGACCGTTTGCATACATACTTACTTTGAGCGTCAAGTATTCTACTCCTGCTTCCTGTTAATTTAATGAAAAATCTAGAGACCACACAATATAAATTGGTGGTAAAAGATAAGAAATCATTTTATACATTCTACTTTAAAACACTTGCATTCTACATTTAAACCCTTTAAAACTCTTTAACAGGACTTGAGAAGAATGGAATCTTGAACTCCTGTTGTTTTTTTCCTCCAATAATACATCAACTAACAGTATCTACTACTTGAAAACTTTGACCAAGAATTGATTTGCAGTTGTTATACAGGGTGGTTTTAGCAGGCAGTGGGGTAAGGAGGGACAGGCCTGTGCTGTAGTTTCAGGCTGACAGTCCTGCATGTCTCAAATAAAGGAAGTAGGACAGGCACCAGCAAGAGTTTAGAAGAAGAAATAGGGATGTCTGATGAGTAGCTGATGTTACCAGCACCTTTGCAAAGCTTGGGATTGAAAATGAAACTTGAAGTTAGCATAGCCTACAAGATTTTTTGGGGGAAGATTTGGGATTTGCTCTAACTTTATTACCTAGCTGTATGTGTGTATTTGGCCTAATTGAAAGTGAGGAGCTGCTGAAACCCTTAGATTCAGTCAGGAAGAACTAGAAAGCTGATGACAACTTCTAAACTCTCTGGAATGTTTTTATAATTTCCGTGTCTTTTGAAGCTTATTTCTGGAAATTTGAATGCGGTGGGAACTTAATGGATTTGTTTCTTTAGTGGGAGGGAACATTTGAGCTCAGTCTTTCATAAGATAATTAACTCATTTTCATAAAATTTCAGCTTTTTTTTTCATAAATGTGCATGTATATCCCCTTTATCCATTGTTTTTTATATGGTTTTCTGATTGCTCAGCATTCCCAACTATTCTGCTAGGCCACCTGCTTTTTCTGCAAGTCCAGAAAGAGTACAGATTATTATTTGTGGGCTGAATTTTTTGATACCTTCCTTAGATGCAGTAGTGGCTTGGAGTGGACACACCATGTTTACTCGGCAAAATAGATGTGAGCACTAGACTGCTTTGCTCTGCCTGTTGTCCACAGGAGCAGTCACTAACAGGGATCCATTACCATGGTATCTGTAGTGCAAGAATTTATCTACACGTAGCAGGTATTCCAGATGGACACTTCAAAGCTGTCTGGATGTCTTAGAATCCCAGTGTTCCCTTACAGGTGTAAGGCACTTATTCCCTTTTTCCCTGTAAAGGAACGCACACTGTGGTTGTGTACTTCATAAATCTTTAGAACAGCCCTTCAGAAAGTAGCAGTGATGGTGCCCAGGTGACAGGCTAGGCCGCTGTAGCTTTTCAGTGGTGATGCTGTCAATGTCATTAGCTTTCTTGTTTGGCCAATCTACTGGAACAATAACAGAAGACTTCCCAGGAGGAGTTATTTCAGAATAATTTTGTTTACTTTTTAAAATAGAGTAGGTGCTCTGATTTTTATGCTAAACAATTTGTGCAGTAGTTGACATGTTGTTTCCTTGCATCTGAATTTTTAACTGAATTTCAGATGTGCTTTATACTACTTTTCCTCACTAAAAAGGACATCTATTCTTGAAGTAATGAGTTACAAAATTTACCTGGTAATTTTTCCCTTGTTATTGTTGCGTTTTTCTGTGTATGTTGGCATGCTTATGTATGAGGAGACAGGTCGCATACAAGGAAAAAGGAAAGCAGCTAGAGATGCAACTCTGTCAAATACATAGGTTTTAATCTTGCCCATCTCCTTTACACTGCTGCCAAATAAGAGGATGCTTAACAAGCATAGAGTGTGTTGATTAAGGTTTTCCAGTCTTTTCTTTAGACTTGGGCAGTTTAATTTTCACTGAAATATAACTTTTCAAGTTTTGTAGGAAGGGAAAACTTGTTTCAAAAGTATGAACTCAGTGAAAAATGTGCTGTTTTTAATGTTCACATCAATGGGTATGTGAGGTCACATGGATGAACATTGTCAAGTTCCTCCTGAAAATGATGGAACAAAAGTATGTTTTGCTTAGGTTTCTAAGGTTTTCTAGGTTACTAAGACTAAATGTAAGTACACAATACAATAACGTAAACTGTCTTAAACTTGCTTTTACTTGTGTGAATGGTGTAAAGCAATGTAAATGTCTTAAGGCTTTCACATGCCACCTCTGTTTCTGATGACTGCAGTGATTTCTCTTACTAGCTTCTCTTTTAATATATCAGTATAATTGTTCCCAACCATTCTTTTAAAATATTTCAGTGTGCTAGTTCTTCTGCATATTAAACCATGTATATTTATGTTTCATGGAGCAGCTGTCCAGTTTTCCATAACTCAAGACAGTAATTGGTGGAGTTCTGTTCTTTAGTCCTGCTTTATTTTCCTTTGTTAGCTTTCAGGAGAGTGGGGTTTTTTTTGCTTACCTCTGTAGCACATCACCAATTTATGTTGTAAAATTTGTATGTAATGATTGTAGGACACTAAACTCAAACTTTGTTTTTCCATGTTGAAGGGGAACCTCTTCATACAAAATACCTCTTGCCTTTTCAGTTATGCCGGGATTGGTAGTCTTGGGCACCTCTCATTGTTTCTAGACTTTTCTGCATTTAGTTATGTGGAGTTTTGTTCATGTACTCAGTGATGTGTAAAATTCTGGTCGTGCTGAGTATAAATGTTTTCCCCTGTCGTCTGAATTTATAGAAGTAAAATTCTTTACTAAGGTGCATTTTTCTTGTTTGAGAAACTAGGTGTTATGCAGAAAGTCAAACGTGCTTGGAACAAGAAAATCCTTTTGATAGCTCTTGTTGTCCCAGAATTGTAGTTTAATTAGTTGTCCTGCTTTCAGGAGCAGCTTGCCTTCTGGAAGACTACTGAAGTAGCCCACAGTCACCACCTGATGATTTTCTAGAGCCAAAAAACACAGAATGACTTTCCAGGTTTTATACTTGTCTTCTACACATCTCCTTCAGACTTCTTCACATATGTATCTCACTTGTAACCCATGGCCAGAATAAAACAGTACCGAAATTTACTGATGTATTGGTTCAGTTTTGAATGCTTGTGTTATGAAAGTAAAATGTTGTGAGGCAGAGGAATGAGGCACCTTCTTTCCCTCTGATTGTTCTTGAGCCCTTTGCCCCTTCAGCTCTGCTTCCCTCCCCAGCTCTATTGTATTTCTAGTCATGCCTTAGCAGATAGGTCTTTTGTTGGGTGCTTAGAATGCTTTAATGCCCTTAAAAAAGCAGTGATCCTTCTGAGATATTTAGCTCTGTATGTCTTACATTGCACATTTTCAAAGTGTGAATAGTAGGACACACATGCACACAAATCACTCCTGACTAAGGAGCTTGTTTTGAAGTCTTAGATGTGTTTCTCTGACCCAAATCTTAATTACTTGTTTTTAATCAATATGATAATATGTTGCCAATCTTTTCTTCTTGTATTCTACTTAGTGCTTTGTGGCCAGTTACAATAGTCATCTTCCTCCTCTTCTCATTTAGTTCTTATAAACGCTTTCTTGCAACCCTTTCAGGGTATATCATGTGCTGTTTGGGAGTTAGAGCTGAGAATTCTATTAAAATCATAGAAACAGAAGTCATTAAATAGTCTGAGTCATTAGGATCTTTGTGTGGTTCAAAGGACTGTGGTGTTAGTACCGTCACTTGAACGCATGACCTAGCATCTGTACTCTTACAATAGATTGTGAAGGAGTGTGGGGTACTTAGAGCAGTGTATTTGGTGATGAAGTTCCTGAGGTTGACGTAACTTTCTTCCTCAAAACAGTTTTACTATTTAGCTGCCTTAAGTATCATTTGGCCTCCTAACATGTTTGTTGGAGTTGGATGATGTGAAAATAGTGGCAAAACTACACAGTGCTGATTTCTTCGGTCTCCAGGTTGTCTCTTAAGTACTCCAGATAATCTGTTATTTGGCAGTGACACTGATTTTGCTCAGTTTATAACTATATAGTTTATAGGTAGCTGTTTCCCTGGCTCTTCTCAAGCACTCCCAATGCCTTGGTTAACAGTGCTGCTGGAACCATTTAGATATGCATTTTTTTCTTTTTCCCCGTCTCGTTTTAGCAGGCATTGCTCTTTGGAGCAGGTGGAAGTGTTCTCTTGAACATCTTTGATTGAGATTACTGTGCATTTTCCTTTTTTTTTTTTTTTTCAGTTACTGAAAAGTTCAGTCCCTCTGCTTTTCTGTTGAGTACATCTTCTGTTACACAGCTCTTCAGTCAAGTGGGAGATTTGGCTAGTGATCGTGCTTCTTATTTTTTGAGGCTCTGCTGGTATCCAAAGCATACTGTGTATCCTTTTTTTTGGTGGCAAGCAGAGGATAATTGCAGCAACTTATTCTGTGAACGCTGCCTTTAAGGCTACAGATAACCCGATCAGAGGGGGGAAAACGAATTTGAAACCAGAAGGAAAATTATTTCTTTAATACCTTTCTGCAAAATATTCCCCCCCTTTTTCTTGTATTAACCTATACTTGTTTAGTAATGAAATTTGTACTTCCCTGCAAGATTTAAGTTCCATCTTTCTACTTTCTAATCTATGACAAGCAGAGAGGGCAAAAAAGAAATTGGATTTATGTTTCTTGTGTTTGATTTGTAGGCCACTTTAGCAAACTTTATTTAGCTGCTCTCATTTGAGTGTTCTGGGCTTTTTTTGTGTTCATGTTTTTGTATTCCTTGCTGTGGAGATGTTAATTCTCCCTTAAACACACATGCTTTGCCAACTTCATGCCTATTCACTGTAGCAAACTGCATGGTCTTTACAGCAGTTCATGCACCTCTCCTTACTGATGGTGGATGCTTTTTGTGCTCATGTAATTGCTACATCTGTGAAACGGTTCTTTGATGTATAAATATGTATGTCCTCCTCCTGCACTTGCTTTCCTTGTTTAACACCAATCCATATGACCTCTGTGTTTAAAAGATTAAGTTTATTGTCTTTACTTAGGTGTTTGGCAGTAACAAGTCTCTTCTGACTCAGGAATTCCTTCATCAGTTATTTAACTTTGGTTTTTTGTTAGTTCTGTACATCACAGAACTGCATCTCTTAATATGAAGGAATTTCTTTTTAACGCTATTCTTCCAATGTTAGATTTGAAAATCTTTCCTGGCTGTGCCTGCCTCCCTTCCTCTATTTTGTATTCATTTCCAGGAAAGTGTCACAGGGTAACATGTTTCCCATAAGTTCTCAATTATCTGCTGTGCTTCAAAGTGTTTTTTTTTCCTTTTTTTTGTGCTTTTTCCTCCCCCTGCATGTGGAATACATTGTCTATATCTAATACTGTAACACAACTATTGTTCAGCTCATCTACTTCAATAGTACCCTTGGCTACCATATAGAGTTAACTTGCTATTTCAGTCTTGCAGCAAAATTCCCTATAACATCTAGGGTGAAAGATTTAAATGTTGCAGCCACCCAGCCTCATCACAGTGTGCATGTGCTTATATTTTCCTGTGCTATGTTCAGTGTCAGCTCCATTGCAGGTCTGCAGCCAAGTTGTGTTCTGAGATGTGCCAGGAGTCTGAGTGGCTGGATGGATGGGAATGCTAGAGACCGGGGAGAGGCTAGGGCTGCTCGTAAAGGGCAAAAGATAGTGTAAGAGTGGGTGGAAGAAGCTGGGAGAAATAGTAGGGTGGTACTGAGTGATTTGAGACTGTGTGAGAGAACTGGAGGGCAAAATATGGTGGTGGTAAGTAATTGGAGGTAGTGTTGAACCCATTCCTGTGTACATGCACAAGCATGCAAAAAGAACTGCCCCAACAACTCTTTGAGTACTCCTGGAAGTTCAGCGTTCTGCTACTACTGGGGTAGGTGAAGTGCTGCCATATGCTCCCAGAGTCATCTTGGCTTTGGATTCTGCTTTTAACTTGATGTAATTCACTGGTTTGTGAGTGGTATAGTTTACAAAGTGGATACTTCATGTGGTTTATACTTTCTTAGATAACAACATGGTGCAGTCTAAGCAGTAATGAGCATGTGTTTGCATGGTGGCTGCTTTTCGATGAAAGGTGAGCTTCACTGTGTTCACGGGCTGTTTCTGCTTTAGCAAAAGAAGTGGTTTGGACAGTGGATTGGTCTCGTGCTACTTTGAATTGAGCAAACATTGGTGGGAAAGCGATAATGACAAAAATTGTCATAACTTTCTCCATCTTATGTGATGGTTGATTAAAATTTTAATATTGGACTTTAGGCATTTTGATTTGAATGTTTTTCTTTTTTTCTTTTTTCTTTTTTTTTTCCTGTCTGCTCTCTTGTATGAAAACTTGTTTCAGTTCTGTGTCTTTCGCCCTGGAAACAAACGAATATCTATTGTCTTTCTTCTAGCAAACTGAAGAAGCTGAGTGAAGATAGTTTAACTAAGCAACCTGAAGAAGTTTTTGATGTTCTGGAGAAACTTGGTGAAGGGTAAGTGCAGCTACTTATGAGGGCATGGGATCAGAGGGTTAACAGTATGTAACACATTTGTTGGAATATTAAGTTGCAGAGACGCTAATGTCCTAATGAATGCTTCTTGAAACAAGTTTTAATAGTAAAGCAAATGTGTGCATCAGTAGACTTCCATGCTCCCCCAAATAAATGGTGGAGTTCAAGATCCTTAGGACAGCGAGAAGGGCACATAGCAAGCTTGTTACCCTGGACTTCAGGAAAGCAGACTTTGGCCTTTTCAGGGTTTTGTGTTGGTTCAGCCATCATCATTTTGTGCTGCCATCAGTTGCCTGATCACACAGGTCAACTCAGCAACATCCCCTCAGAAATCTTTCAGACAGTCCTGCCATAGGTTCCTGTGAGCCCAGCTCCTCCACTGCCCACTGTGGTCCCAGCATCGCATCCTGGACACAAAGGACAGAGATGGCTCCCTCAGTAGCCCTTCACATAGAAGGACACCACCAAGAGAGCTCAACAAGATGCAACCAGCCCCAACAGAAGCTACACCCAACAAGAAGCTCCTCCAACTTATCAGCTCCTGATTAAAGTAGCCCTGGCCTTGCCCACTACCCCAACCATGACCACCTGGGTGAAGGCATGAGAGATAGAGGTGGGCCAGGTTCTGCCTCTGGAACATGAAGTCAATAAGAAAAACTTCTGCTAGGTTGTGACTCACCCACAGGTCAGCTCCAACCGGGGCCCACAACTCAGGCCCCAGCACTTCACAGGGATCTGCTTGGTAGATTACCATGGGATAAAGCTTTGGAGGGAAGAGGGGCTCAAGATAGCTGTTTAATATATTAAGGATCAGCTCCTCCAAGCTCAGATGCAATGTATCCTGACAGAGGTAGTCAGGCAGAAATGCCAGGAGGGCAGTGTGGATGAACAGGGGGCTCCTGGACAAGCTTTTAATGCAAAAAGGAAGCCTGCAGAAGGTGGAAGCAAGGACAGGTAGCTTGGGAGAAATACAGAGAAATGGTCTAAGTGGCTAAGGATCAGGTTAGGAAAGCCAAAGTGGTGTTAGAATTAAGTCTGGCCAGGCACATCTAGGGCAACCAGAAAAGCTTCTATAGGTATGCCAGTGAGAAAAGGAAGATTAGGGAGAGTGTGGACTCTCTCCAGAAGGAAGTAGGAGACCTGGTTACCTGGAATATGGAGGAGGCTGAGATACTCAATGGCTTTTTTGCCTCAGTCTTCACCAGCAAGTGCTCTAGCCACACTGCCTAAGTCACAGGAGGCAAAGGCGGGGACTGGCAGAATGAAATATCGCCCACTGTAGATCAGGTTTGAGACCATTTAATGAACCTGAAGGTGCACAAGTCCATGCAACTTGATGAGATGAATCCACAAGTCCTGAGAGAACTGGTGGATGAAGTGGCTAAGCCACTATCCCTCATATTTGAGAAGTTGTGGCAGCCTGAATTTCCTGCTGATTGGAGAAGGGGAAACATAACCTCCATGTTCAAAAAGGTAAAAAAGGAGACCCAGGGAACTACGGGCCAGTCAGTCTCACATCTGTGCATGGCAAGGTCATGGAGGAGATCCTCCTGGAAACTATACTAGGGCACATGGAAAATGAGGAGGTGATTTGTGACAGCCAGCATGGCTTCACTAGGGACAAATCATGCCAGACATATTTGGTGGCATTCTACAATGAGGTTACAATGTTGGTGGATAAGGGAAGAGCAGCTGATATAATATACCTGGACTCGTGCAAAACATTTGACACTGTCCTGCATAACATCCTCATCTCTGAATGGGAAAGACATTGTTTTGATGGATGGACCACTCAGTGGATAAGGAATTGTCTGGGTGATCGCATGCATAGAGTTGCAGTCAGTGGTTCAATGTCCAGGTAGAGACCAGTGACAAGTGTTATTCTTCAGGAGTCAATATTGGAACTTGTATTGTTTAATGTCTTTGTCAGCAATGTTGGACAGTGGGATCAAGTGCACCTTCAGCAAGCTTGCTGATGACACTAAGCTGTGTGGTCTGGTCGACATGCTAGAGAGAAGGGATGCCAGCCAGAGGGGCCTTGACAGGCAGGCCCATGCCAATCTCATGAAGTTCAGCAAGGCCAAGTGCAAGGTCGTGCACCTGGATTGGGGCAATCTGAAGCACAAATACCATCTGAGCAATGAGTGGATTGAGAGCAGCCCTGCAAAGAAGGACTTGGGGTATTGGTGCATGAAGAACTGAATATGAGCCAGCAATGTGCACTTGCAGCCCACAAAGTCAATTGCATCCTGGGCCACGTCAAGAGAAGCGTGGTCAGCAGGTCGAGAGAGGTGATTCTCCTTCTCTATACTCTTCGTGACACCCCACCTGGAGTACTGCCTCCAGCTCTGGAGCCCCCCAGTGTAAGAAAGACATGAACCTGCTCGAGTAGGTCCAGAGGAGGGCCACGTTGGTTATCAGGGGCCTGGAGCATCTCCTCTACAAGGACAGGCTGAGAAAGTTGGGGTTTTTCAGCCTGAAGAAGAGAAGGCTATGGGGAGACCTTTTAATGGTGTTCCAGTACTTAAAGGGGGCCTACAGGAAAGCTGGGGAAGGACTCTTTAACAGGGAGTGTAATGACAGAATGAGGTGTAACAGTTTTAAACTGGAAGAGGGTAGATTTAAATCAGATATAAGGGAGAAATTATTTACTGTGAGGGTGGTGAGACGTTGGAACAGGTTGCCCAGAGAAGCAGTGGATGCCCCCTCCCTTGGAATGTTCAAGGTCAGGTTGGATGGGGCTTTGAGCAACTTCATCTAGTGGAAGGTGTACCTGCCCATGGCAAGGGGATTGGAACTAGGTAATCTGTAAGGTCCCTTCCAACCCATGCCCTTCTATGATATGATATTTATGGGGTTTTTTTATGTCCCTTGCTTAAGGCAGCAAAGGTGCTTGTGCCTGTACTGAAGTTCAGCTCACCACACGTTGAGGCACGTCTTTCTTGAGGCCTTGATAGAACTGTTTTGGTTTTTTTTTTTTTCAGCCTGAAAAAACTCTCAAATTTCTGCATGAACATATGGCTTCTGTGACTTTTTGTGTAATGGAAATGCGAAGCAGCTTATATTGTTTAAAAAAAAATTTCCCTCTGTTATTTGTAGGTCTTATGGTAGTGTGTTTAAAGCAATACACAAAGAGTCTGGACAAGTTGTGGCAATTAAACAGGTCCCTGTGGAGTCAGATCTTCAAGAAATAATTAAAGAAATCTCTATAATGCAACAATGTGACAGGTAGGTGTGACAATTCTACTCCTAAGAGTCTCTGTGAAAATGTATTTGTACTTCTGAATGTAGCTGAGTTATATGCGGCTGCAAACTTTTTTTACATTGAAAATTAAAGCAGTTTGTGTTGGGCCATTACTTAAAGAAACCACTTTGTGAACCTCTTCCTAGCTTGGATTGAGGGAAGTACAAATAGTGTACGTAACAGAAACTGTTGGAAGAGTAAGTACTTTCTTCTGCTTAGAATTCTCCGTGCTCGCTTCACTGTGCTTGCACTGGCAAGCCCGGAGGTTAATGCTTCCTGTAAGTGTCTTAGGCCTTGTGAACTCCTAGTTACCAGTCTCAGAAGACTGATAAAGTTGTTTCTAGCATAGGATTAATGGCTTGCAGTTAAATTCTGAAATACTATTCTATTGGTTGCCTTTTGCATGCAGAGCATACCGTTGAAAAAAGTAAACAATCTTATGGTAGTTCTGAGGAAGGACTGTTACCTGTACACTTGTTTGTGAATGACACGTTATGATCCCTAGTGTTGAAGGAATGGAAGCCTTAACATCAAATGTCTGCAAGACCACAGAAATTACTTTGCATTTCTTCTTTTCTATGGAGTTATCAATTTTTTTATTTGTATGTTTTTTGGGGATCATCTTTTAAGGATTTGGCTGTAACTTCAAAGTCACATTTGCAAGGGTGAGGCTTTTATTAATGTCTGATCAGCGGTAAAAGAGTCTATTGTTTGACTCAAAGTGCAAACAGGAAAGCTTTGCACTCTAGGTGAAACTTTTTATTTAAAATATTGATCAGTTATTAACTTGGTGAACTGTATTATAGCAAGTGGACTTATTTCTCAATTCTGTTTTTTATGGTGCATCAGTGTTGAAATTCTGTCTTTAAATGAAAACTGTTTCTTGTTTTGACTTTGAGAAGTAATCATCCAAGATTTAAAGATGATCCTTTTAATGTGGTCTGAATTAATTCCGATTTGTTGCTGAATGTTTCTCTCAGATGTTACATGGAGTTTTATCATACTGCCCCACAGCATCGTGCCTATGGGGTTGTGAAGAAGAGAAGGTTCAAATATTTATCCTTAAATGTAGGAATAGAGACCTCAGAGGACATTGTATCTAGCACATGAGAATGCAACTGTTCTTCAGACCTCTTTAGAACCTCTGCCTGCAAGCCCCGATCTGAATGTTTGTGACCTATGAACACACTGGATCTTGTAATCCATTCCTTTCTGGCATTGACCTCTCTGAATGCTCAAAGCTTGTTAAATGTGTAGGCAGGGGAATGGGACAAAAAAGGAGAATTTGTTTTTTCCCACATTCCGTGAAGGTGTGATAAGGTTATTTCAGGTGATGCTAAGAGAACTGGGACTCTTGAGGGTTTTTTGGGGCTCCTCTTAATCTTTTTTTGTCCCTGTGAGACTATTTTTGTCTGTCTGATCAATTGGAGTTTTGTAACAGGTACAGATTAAAAAGGAAGCAGCAATCTTGTTTGTCTGCTTAACTGTAGAACTGGATTTGGTCCCCAGAGTAGGTCCTTAGCTCTTTCTGTGCTCTGGAAGAGGAGTTAAATATGTTTACTTTGATTCTTCTTATTGCTGTGCTCTTAATTCTTTTTATATGCCTGCTTAATTTATTTCCCCTTACATAGAAGAAGAAGACAGTGAATAAGTTGGAAAATAGCACCTTATAAATTCTCAGGAAGAATTCTTCTGTTGAGTCAATGATAGGATAGCAGCCTTTAGTCGCTGCACAGGTTTGAACTGTGTGAGCTGACAGGAAGCAGTAGTGTAGCTTGTAGTGTGTGTATGTCCTGTTAGACTGAAATAGATACTTAAAACAAATGTCTGTGAAATACACTGACAGAAAGAATAAGTGGTGATACTTGAAAATCTTCTGAATTTTTCACCTTTCTTTCTGTGCTGTGCTTCTTGTCACATTTTCATTCTTGTCCTGTGTCCCTTATTCCTGTGTCCCCTGTTGCTGTCCTGCCCGCCTTTCCTCTGCTCTTGTTCTTTGCTTCCTACTTTTCTTTGAATAACATGTTGTGTTTAGTGTCTACTGGGTGTGTATTACTGTATAACTTTTTGGGTTTTTTTAAGAGTAAGAGTCCAGAATTTTAGAACACAAACTCTTCCTTTCCAGAGAAAGATGCAGTCATTCTCTGGTTGAAAAGAAGGATTGGGCTGCTGCTCTGCACCATGTGCTTGTATGTGTGTTCGATGCCTTTGTGCAACTACAGTGCTGTGCAGTACTGAAGGGTGCAGTACTGAAGGGAGGGATGACACACTTTTTAATGCTTTATTTTCACATGTGTTCCACAGATATTCCATAGATTATACAGAAGAGCATTGAGCTGTTGCAGCATCTCAAATAAAAGATGACTAAATCCAAACACTTTTTCTTCTCCATGCCTGTTTCTAGAACTAGCTACACCATGTCCTGAAGCTTTTCTCCAGGGGGAGGAAAAAAATGTAGATTCTAAGACAAGCAGTTGATATGGAAAAAGCTGGCCCATGTAGTTAACTGGGACAAGGCTTTAAGCAAATGTGAACAGTGTTTTAAGACTGCACAGCCCTCGATGTTTTGAAAAGATCATCTTGTTCTGATTTGTAGTAAGACCCAGTTTTTGTGGACAATACTGGGATAGTCTAAGTCTGGCAAGAGATGGTCATGCACATCAATGGGTTTTCTTTAGAAATAACAGTACCTTCCTCACTTTGGGAATTTGTAAGGGGCAAGGCCAGTATGTTGCCCTTGTAAAGAGTAGACATTTTGTCTAGTTTGGAGGGAATTGAGTCACCTTCTGTAAAGGCAAGTTCCTATACTACAAACGGTTGCTCTTTAGTGAAGTATTTTACTCATAGTTTTGACCATCTTCTTTATAGATAGCACCATGTAGCAGGAGGCAAGCATAGGTCCTCTTTTTCTTACATCGGTTTTCTAACAAAAAACATTGCCAAACATGACCCTAAAATACAGATCCTTGCTCCAAAACAAAATAGTATTTGGTTCACTCCACAATGGAGATCTTTGGACCAGAAGCCACTGTCTGAGATCTCAGTATCTTACCTCCTGACTTTGTGAGAGATAGATGGCAATCTAACTGTAACTTCCTTTGCTTAAATTCCTGCAAAAAAAACCACAAACAAACCTCTAGCCTCTTATTTCCATATATACACTGTCTAATTATTTTTCTGAAGGGTGATCCTTGTTACGTTTACCATATCTGTTTCTGCCTATCTTTTGCAAGTGCCTCCAAGGAAGCGTTATGTCAAGTGACAAACTAATGAGTAGCAAAGCAGTATGTTCTGTTTATGACAGTTTTATCTCTTCCCATGAGACGCTTCAATCTGAAAATGCATTTGCAAATCCAGAAGTCTTGTTCAAACCAAAACTAGATTCTGTTTAATGTGGAAGTCTAGATCTGTACTTGAAATAAGTTCATACTTGCGGAAACTCACTCATGTTTTCCTGGTTTCATGTTTTTTTTGCTCAGGAGAGAAGAAAACAAGGCAATCTTTTTAAGAAGGGAAATATCCAATTACTTTGAGAAGAGTTAGAAACTAAGAGAATCCTTAGAGGAGGGAAAAACAATGCTTTATATCAGACTAGTGTTCGTGAAAACTATGTCTGTATTTGAAGATTACTGAAAGCTTGTGAGAGATGTATATATGGTAGTGCCTTTGCAATTTTATTAAGCAGTCAGACTTTATTCTAAAAAGGCATTGGTTAAGCTAATTACAATTATAAAATGTATTTGATTACCTTTGCTCTTTAGCTGTCTTAGTGTATGTCAAACTGTAATTTTTTTAACACTTGTGATGATTATTTCTTTCCCTACTAAGAATTCATCTATTCATCAAACTTTTTTTCCATCTAGTCCGTATGTTGTCAAGTACTATGGCAGCTATTTTAAGAACACAGATCTGTGGATTGTTATGGAATATTGTGGAGCTGGCTCTGTTTCGGACATAATTAGACTTCGTAATAAAACGGTGAGTTGTTTGTGGTTTTTTGTCTTTTTTTAAAAAAAAAAATCTATAACATTTATTAAAATTGAACTGTAAACTAAGACTAGAAGCCAGAATAAAAGTCAGAGTTACGAGACAAGATCTTGGCTGATGCCGAGGTGTGTGTCTGTGCCTTGGTTACTCAGGAAACAAGGTTATTCAGTTGTTCTTACTATCTCTGTCCATTTTTCTGTGGAGTGGTCATCAGCAGAAGCAGATCCATTTTGAAGTATGAAGATCCTGTAAGTTTCTTGAAACTTATTTCTTTGTATAGGGCAAAACTGTGTGCAGTTTCTTCCCAATACCCTTTACGCTTTCCACTTTACAGTGTGTCAGCAGGCCACTTGCTACATCTGTGGTTTGGAAACAGGCATGGAATTGTCTTGCCCCCACTCAGTAATTAGGGAGCATGGGAAGGAGAAGAGATGCCAATTAAGGAATGTCAGAGGGAACCAAAGCAAGGGTTTTATGGACGAGTCTTAATAGGCTTATAACAGCAGTAAATGTAGAAGAGGATGCAAACCTGTCAGAAATGGGCTTTTAGTTCTACTTAAGAAACAGCTTCTCTGAAAAATGTTTTGTTGTAGATGTCAAATAATCTTTAGTACCTTTGAGTGCATTGTCTTCAGTAGTGGGCTGTAATGTAAGGTGTTCATTTTACCAGCAAGTACTGTGACCTCTACTTGCTAGCTCTTTGTTTTTGTAAACGTACCCTGAAATGTTCCTTGCGCTGTACCAAAGAGCAGAGAGGAAGAGAAAAACAATCTTTGGGCTTAGAAAATAAGACATAACAGAAAACAGAATTAGATTTATTAGGAAATGGGGGTGATGTCCAGATTAGAGAGGACCCCTTTGGAGAAGGTGGCTTGCGTCAGGGCTGCTGTAATGTTGGAACTGATGACTGGGGAAAAGCCAAAACCGATGGGAGATTGCTGGAGATCCCGTAACCTTTAAAACTGGTGTCCCTACAGTTTTATATTATCCAATGGTCAGTAGCTTCAATAAGAAGTGGTGCAAGCTCGTCCAGAATTTAAAAAACAAAAAGCCCCATTTAAAATAAGATTTAGAAAAATAAGGAGCTAACTTGTATGCATTGATTGAAAATGCTAGAATTTATTAAAAAATAAGGTGTGTATATGTGTGATAATATTAAATAAATAGGACAATCTAATTTATGTCTATTTTAGGATATTGACATAGAGATTTCAAGGAAAGAGATGTTTGAGTCTCAAAGCAAATGCACACCAATGATCAGACTAACTCTTCTACTGTTGTTCATGGTTAAAGCTGGTATGATTAAATACCCTAAGTTCTCTTCTAAGAAATAGAATAATTAGTAAATACACAGATACATGCAATGAGGGTGAAGTTAGCATACTTTTTGTAAAGGCAAGTCATGCAGTGCATGGCTAGTAGAGTTCTATAAAGGAGTTGTTTGGCACATAGATAGTGCTGGTTGATGTAAAGTTGGTCTGCGTGTGTTTTGTATTGGAAGGTTTGTGGACAGATTTCCACATCAGGGGCTTTTCAAGAAATATACCTGCAGTGGAGTAAATGTGGAGTTCTGTCATACATTGATAGTTAGCTTAAATATAAAAAAGAGGGTGGTACATGGTCATTGTGGGAATACTACGTAGATCTGTGCTGTCTTCTTTGGGAAAGAGGGTAGAAATACTGATGAGAGAACTTATATTCCTGTAGTAAAAACAAGGAAAGACTTGAAAAGCTTCGTGGTACTGAGTGTCTGAGAAAATAAATGTTAGTAAATGTAAAGAGAGAAATTTGGCTTGGAGTAGGCGAGGTCTTCATACACAGGTTCATGAGCACTTCAGCTTAATGTTTAGAAATAATTGAACAAGTAAAGTGGTTGCCAAAGATTACAGTAGTACTAAGAGTGTAACAGAACTATGGAAGTTAGAGAAGAGTGACAAAGGTGACCAGGATCCTTCTGTGTTGAGAAGAGTTACCTGGAGGGAAAGACATGGTGAAAGGTTCTGAAAACCATGAGTAACGGCAAAGGAAGTGAGTAAGATATGGCTATATCTTACTGTTTGTTACAAAACAAGATCACTCGTGTTAGATCCAAAGCAAGAATTTTTCTCTGCACATGATGAGGTCCATGGTATACTTACAGAAGATTTTATAGATGCTTAGAGTTTGTTTTCAAATCTAATTGAATAAGACCAGGGGAAAATGACTGTGGCTCAACACAACTATTTAATGGCTGGAGCAGGAAGTCCACTTGCTTCAGATCTCTGGGAAGGTGAAGCAGACAACCGTCACTCTTTACTTGACGTGTGCTTACATTCAGATAGGCTACTGGGCTAGACAGAACTTCTCTTTTGGCTTAGGGTGGGGGGTGTTCTGGTGTATGTAATAAAAAAACCAAACCAAACTCCTCCAGTTCTCTCATGCTGTGCCTTTGTCTTGCAAGTTTTGGAAGATTTAGGCATAGGCTGTGGACTTGTTGGAATTCTCTTGCTCTTTGTGGAACAGTGACCTGGTCACCCAGGCTACCATGTGATGGAAAGCTTGTGACTGTGTTACAGTACTTCAGCATTCTGTTGGTGAACTTTTTTTTTTTTAAAATGAAAACAAGAAGTGGCTTCACTGTACTTTTCACAAGAAAAAGAAAATCTTCTCATGGAAGTGAGGAGGGAGTTGATTCTTATTTTATCAGAATGTTTTTTTTAATAGGCCCAGATGCACAGGATTCTGTGTTCTGTAATTTTCCCAAGCACTCAAATGAAGACTGTGGTTGGGCCAAGGAGAAGTTTATTTCCTGCTTCTCCGTATGTAAAGAAAAGAAACTGAGGAAGAGAGAGCTGAAGTAAATAATGCAATGGTCATTAAGATAAACATTTGGACTTGATGATCTTAAAAGTCTTTTTAAACCAAAATATTTCCATGATCATGTAAAACTAAGTCATAGGAAAAGGTGGATGTCCCCTTGTATTTGGGGAGGAAAGATTATACATTTGCACTTCTTCATATCTAAAACTAAGAATTTACTGATCTTCTTTTTTTTCTATATCTGTTTCCTCTACTTCTTCAAAAGTTTTGTTGTTTGCCTAGAAAGTGAATGACACTGGGCTTTGTTCTAATGGGCCAAAAATGAAGGAAGCAGGATTCAAAGCTAAGGAAACTTCTAGTGACTGTTGGGAGCCTGTTCATATAGAGATGTTTTCAGCTTGACAGGAACAGGCTCTTGTCTAAGAGGTCCAAGCCGCTACTTTGAAGCTAAATTGACCCCCAGAATTCTGCCCTGGAGTCTTCTAGCTTGTCAGGCAGATGAGCAGCACTAGAGCAAGCTTATGGTGCTTGTTAGTTCATCTGAGGGGTAGTGTTCGTCAGTTCAACGCAACAAAGGTGTATTTCTAGTTTTATCTGCTTTTCTCAAACTGATCTGGGAGGTATGTGTGTCTTATACAGTCAAACTGTGCGTTGCTGCCAGAAAGGGCAGTTCCGCTGTTATCCTCCAACCTGGCTGGCATGTATGTGGTTTTTTGTTTTAGTTGGGTTTTTTCTGTGTGTATAGACCAACACAAGATCTTCTTGCTACCCTCTCTGTTCCTGTCCAGTTTCAAAGACCCTAACCTTGGTATTCCAAATTCTGTGCCTTAGTATCCAGGCAATGCTTCTTTATTTTTGTTTAGTATTCTGTTCCTGCTCTATATATGCTTTAGTTTTTGCACTTCATCTCCCTCAGGAGTTCCTAGTTCATTCAAGATGGCCTCCTGCTATGCTTGCTTGTTATCTCGCATGTCAGGAAGGACTGTTTTCATACTTTGAGTAGGTTGCCCTTGATGCTCAACCAGCTCTTCAAGGTTCCATTGTGCTTCAGGGCAGTATGCCTGGGGATCCTATTTACTAGTTCCTTTATCAAGCTGAGGTTTGCTATCTGGAAATCTGGTTTTGCTACTGGCTTTTGTCACTTCCCTTCATAACTTAACCTCCACCATGTTATAGTCACTTGCCAAGCCTACTTTTGTCATCCCTGGTGAGTTCTTACTCTGCTCATGAATAGCTGATCTTGTGGAACACCTGCTATAGTGGGCCTGTACAGCACCTGCAGTAAAAATAATTACTGCTCACTCCTGTTTGTTTTTTGTTTTTTGGGGGTTTTTTGGTGTGTTGCTTTTAAAATTTTTTTTTGTACCCTGCCATGTTGCCCTTCCTACACATATTGAGGTGGTTGACACCCTCCTTGTTCCCCCCCCCCAACATCCCACCCCCAGCTAACAGTGGCCATGGTCAGAGGCTTCTTGTAGATGTGGCACTTCAGGACATCATTTAGTGGTCATGGTAGTGTTGGGTTGATGGTTGATGATCTTAGAGGTCTTTTACAACTTTAATGATTCTTTGATTTTTCCACTGCTGAGGATGAACTTAATCTACTTCACCTTTTTGATTGGGTGGTTTGCAGCAGATGCTGTGATGGCATCCACCTTTCAGGCTACCCTTCTGATTTTGATCTCGAAAAGATAAATTGTTCCATAGCAGAGCTGCATGTTTGTGTAGAGCTCCTTCCTGCTTGCAAATTGTCAGAAGCCTGCATCCATCTCTTGCAGCATGCTCGTTGTGTGGGCCATCCTATTGTGTCTCTAATGCTAGTGATGTCATAGCTCAGCAGCTGTGCACAGACTGACAGTTCTTGTTTGTGTCACAGGCTGTATACTTTTATACACAGGGTTTCAGATTTACACCTCTCTGCCTTACTTCCTCTCAAAGGGAGTGAGAAAACCTCCTCTGGGACCCCATCCAATATGTGCTTCCCCATTCTCTCTTCCTCTACTTACCTGAAGGCTTTGGTTTCTGTTCCCTGGTGAACCTAGGTTAAAGCTTTTCTCACTAGGTTACCAAGCTTGCTGGCAAAGATATGCTTGAGCTCCTTTGTCAGGTAGATCCTGTCTCTCCCCAGTAGTCATCATTCCTCTGAAGATCCTGTGTTCAGAAGAATGCTAATGCTTTGCTGCTGTTAGCAGGCCTGCTGGAAGATGGTGATCTGCAGATACACCTGCTTCTGCTTGAGGCTTTCCCCTTGACGGGCAGTATCAAGAAGGCTACCACACTAACCCATGTTCTCTTCAAGATCTTCCTTGGCCATACAGTCAGGGCCAATGGGGATGTTGTGAACGGGTGTGTAGTTTGTGAGCCAAGTGATCTATTTACACATATGTCTTATATAACCGTAAAGCTGTTTTTAAACAGTGACACCTCAAATGCTTCCTATTGGAAGGGCACATGGTTGTATTGTTTTAACTGACCTGTGCTTAGGACTTCCACTGAGGTTCTTGACTTGAGTCACGGTGCTTTGTTAGCTCAGTCCTTCAGAGTCCTTTTCTAAGTTGGTGCTGATTGCAACTGTGCATAGACGTGACAAATGTATGTCCTTATGCTACTGAATCATAGCTAAAATCTCTCTTCCCACATTATCTGTGCTTAGTAGAGTGCTGAAGAGGCTCTGTATTAATTCCACGATTGTGCTCAACATCTGGTTAGCTGGTTTAATACTTCACAGATGTCTTAATAGCAAACTCGAATTTGGTAGTGAAGAGTAAGAGCTAAGGTGTCTTAACTTCCACATCCTAATCAGTTCTTGATCTCTCTGTGTGCTTATTAGTGCTAGTTAATATGGAGCATGTGACCATAGGAGATGCCTGAGACTTCCTGAAATAGTTTTCCATACAAGCCACGAGATGTGTTTTAGATAATGTTGCTGCTAGTCTGTAGTCATCTTCAAATTACAGGTAGAAGACTCTGATTTGTTAGCACTATCCTGAATTATCCAGTATAAAAATATCAATTTAAGGAGAAGAGATGACAAGGTCTGTTGCATATTATATTCAAGAAACATTACAGAAGTTGTAACTGGGATTATATGGTCAAAACCACAAATCTGAAAAAAACCACCAACACTGATCACCACCTGTGCAGGGAATGGTCATTTTTACGGTTATTGTGGCACATTTTCCATATGCTTTTACATGCAACGCAACTTGGGTTTAGCAAGATGGATGACACTTGCTACCTCACTTCCTTTAGATGATCCTATGCCTAAGTTGTTATACAAGAGTAAAACTGATAATTCTTCTATGGTAGTGAGTTCTTACTCTGTCCATTATGATAACATTGAGGTGTCTTTTTAGCTGTAACATAGGAGGAAGAAGGCATTATCTCCATTAGTTTGAGACAATTACTGAAAGTCTTAGACCAGACATCATAAGTAATTTAGATGCAATGATTTGGTACCTCACTCAAAACATAGTGCTCTGCAGATCACATCCTGGCTTCACATATAGCATGCAGAACTGCTTTAAAAAAAAGTCTGAAATTTAATTGAAATTTAATTGCTCTGAAAGTGAAGCTCAAGAAAAGTGGCTTCAGGAAAATCTAGTCTCCTTGAAGTTTGTAGCAGACAATGGGAACCAGAATCTAACACTGATGTCAGGCTAGAGCTGCAACTCCAACAGCTCTTTTTCTTCCTGAACCTTTCTGCCTTAATTCATGTTATACTTCAGATATTACAAACGGGAAGGGTATCGTGGTAACCACAATCTCTTCTCCCCTGCTCATTTTTTCATCTCTACTGCATCTCAGCCTCTTTATTAGTCCAGCCTCATCTTCACACAAATGGAGACTGAGAGGTACATGATTATGATAAGGTCAGTGATGTCTGAGCTTCATAGCTTTTGGTGGAAGAATGATTACACCATGGCACCTTTGTTTGCCATGGGAGTGGGCTTACCTAGTGTGCCTGACCTAATCAGACTGTTGGATGCAGCAATCTGATACTTCCTGGAAGCATCAGGCTTCATGTGCATGTGTTACTTGGTGTAAAAAGAGCAGCTGGGAATGGACTGAGGCAGTTGAAAGCAATTCAGCTGACCCAGACCCCTTCAGAGGGGCCCTTACGAAGGAGAGTGACTGTGAGAAGAGAACCTGTGGATGAGTTGTCCCAACAGCTGTGTGGATTAGGTAGGGCATGATAGGCTGTATAAATGCACCCTGAAGTCTCTGTTGTGTATGGCATCCATAGCCAGTTGGATGTAATACGTGGATTAGCTGGTCTCCTAATAGATGTGGAACACCTGAATTTGCTGTAGTCTGCTTTGCTCCAAATTTCCATTTGAAAGGTTGGCTTCAGGGCTAATGGCTTTATGTAGGCTGTAGAGTTGTTTACCTTTATCATTGACATTCATTTGAACATGTAACTTGCATGTGGTTTTGATAATGAAGGATTTGAAGGTGCTTCAAGAATGACTCACATTTACAGGGTATAGCACAAACCCATCAAAGGGACACAGCGTACAGAATTAGAACTAGCTGAAGATACCAAGCAGATAAATTGTGAAATTATACTAAGGTGCAAGGTACGGAGCATGCTGTGCTGATGGAAGAATGATGCTGTGTGTTTAAAAACCTAGAATAAAATAAACCAACTGTTTTAACAGGTAACATAATACCCATATGGTTTGATCAGGAATGGTATGATACAAGAACCGTACATCCAGACCAGGGTGGCAACACTGACTCTAACATATTCCTAGTATTAAAATCTTTTTCTTTCTTGTAGTTCAGGGTGGTAGTTATTAATGGCACTGCTTGTATGTCAGCAAGAACTGCTAGAACTAGAGAGTACTGGATATTAAGGAGGTGGCAAGCTGTGTGCCGTGACAAGGCACTGGTTACAGGCTGATTCTGTGCTTGGATGTTTGCTTTGTGAGGTGCAAGTCACTTGCAGGAACGTGGGCACTACACTACATGTGTAATGACTTTAAACCGTCCTTATGAAGAGAGCCTGTGATTTAGGGTAAAGAAGGGGAGGAGACATAATTAGGAAGTATTATGATGTGGCTTCTAAGAGTTTATTTGTGGTTTTGTAAGATCTTGTGAATAAATGAATAGTTGGAGGAGCTTTGGGTCTGTAATTGTATAGTTTGGTCCTATGTTCCTTCTAACATCAGTAGGCTCAAAAAGAGTATCTGTATCATCTATTCCCCCAAATTGCATCAGGTTTATGTTAGTTTATGCACCAATTAGTCTCTCTGATGTAAAGAACTATGTTTTGTTGTGTTAAAAAAAAATACCGTTTTGTGTATTTCCCAGCCAAACTTTTTATTCATATCTTGTGTATATGAAGACATGAGCCATTTATGCATTTTTCTTTAGGAATATGTCCTTTTAATACAGAGGGTTAACTGCTGTTAATCAACTGCCTGAGCAATTCAGGGCTAACCAAAAGTTAAAGCGTGTTGTTAATGGCCTCATTCAAATGCCTCTGAAACGGTGACAGACTTGGGGCATCAACCACCTCTCTAGGAAGCCTTTTCCAGTGTCTGACCATCCTCTTGGTAAAGAAATGCTTCCTAATGCCCAGTTTGAACCTCCCCTGGTGCAACTATCACAGGATAGCAGGGAGAAGAGATCAGCACCTCCCTCTCTACATCTCCTCCTCAGGAAACTCTAGAGGGTAATGAGGTCACCCCTCAGCCTCCTTTTCTCCAAACTAAGACAAGCCCAGAGTCCTTGGTCACTCCTCTGAGGACACTTCTTTCAGCACTTTGACCAGCTTTGTTTCCCTGCTCTGGACACATTCAAGGACCTTCATGTCCTTCTTAAATAACGGGCCCCAGAACTGCACATAGTGCTTAAGGTGAGGCTGCACCAACTCTGAATATAGTGAAATAATTGCCTCTTTTGACTGTCTGGTTATACTGGTTTTGTTTGCCCTCTTGGTGGCCAGGACACATGCTGCTGGCTCCTACTGAGCCTGCTGTTGCCCAGCACCCCCAGATCCCTTTCTGCAGGGCTGCTCGCCAGCCAGTCCTCTCCCAATTTGTATTTGTGCCTGCATTGCTCCATCATAGGTGCAGAATCCAACATTTGGACTTGTTAAATTTTATCCCATTAATCATTGCTCAATGATCCGATCTATCTAGATACCTCTGCAAGGCGTCTCATCCCTCAAGATTGTCAACAGCACCTCCCAGTTTGGTATCAGCAGCAAACTTTCTAATGGTGTATTTGACTTCTGCATCCAAATCATTGGTAAAAATACTGTACCAGAGTTGGCTCTAGAACGGAACGCGGAGGAAGGGTCACCGGTCAAATGTAGCCCCATTCACTCCAGCCCTCTGAGCCCTGCCCTTCAGCCAGGTCTTTCCCTGTGCTTCCCTGTTACTGCTGGTCCTGATAAACATGGCTCATGCTCTCTGCTTCTTACAGGTGACATTCACTTCCATGAGCTTTTCTGACCACTGTATGTATTTTTATGTTACTTAAACACATGTAACATGTAGCCATGCTAGAGCCTTGCCGTTGGTCCCCAGATGGTGTATCAGGCTGCTGTACTCCAGAACTCCCTCTCTTCTAGATTCTCAGTCCATAGCTGCTTTGTCACCCTTTTGATACAAGCATTCTGTTACCCTCTCCTCTTGAGAGCTGGATTTTGCCACGTAGGTGCAAAAGCACTTCTTCATCGAGAGCTGGTCTGGGGTCTCCATATGGTTTAACAGCTAATTTTTCAAGAACTAAAGCTGGAGATTTATCTCTTTAGGAACACAATGTACTGAAGAGAGACCCTCTCTGCAGAGCCTTCTCAGCACAATTTCTCGTAATACTTGTTTGTAGATGATAGCGGGCAGTATTGCAATAAATGTCAGTGCTCGGGATTGGTTTTTTTGATGTATGTTCAGGATTAACTGTGTAGAAGTCTTTGGAGATTCAGGACACTCTATTGTTTCTGAACTGGGCTGGATTTAACAAAGCTATGACAGCAAGTGTTATGCTCAGCTTGTCATAAACCATTCATGATATGGTATTTGTTCATAGCCAGGGCTTAAATTGCCTGTAGCATGAGACTTCAGATGATCACATTTCTAGTGTGCTTCACCACAAAATTATTAGCTCACATAATGAGGATTGTCTCTTTTTCCAGATAATCCTGACTGTGCTTTAGTTTATCTTAGAGTTGATTTAAAGTCTCTTCTTGCTTGACTCCAGGTCAGGTAGGTGGTTTTACTCCCTTGGTGCAATGCTAGGGAAAGTCTTGTTTGAGCTGTGTGTAACAGGGTTTCAGCTCTCCTGGCAAACAGTCCTTTGTGGCAGCACAGCAGTCAGCATAAAGCAGCACAAATCAAGGCTTTGAGCAGCATGCCACTGAATAGAAACACTGAAAGATCTCAGAGAAAAGTGGCAGGCAAGGAATGCGTTATGTGCAGCAGTAGGTGGTAACTGCTTGCTGTGGAACACAGAGATAATGCCACCATCATCCTCTGCTTGCATAGGGAGAGCTTTATAAAAGTCACTGGGGCTCTTTGGGTGGACCAACACATGTACTTGCTTGGAAAGCAGTGCCCATTTGAGCAGCTCCAACTCTGTTACATCCTTCTTTGGCTATGCCATGAATTGAAGCAGGGAACTGATTTGTTGGAAAATTAGTTTGGCAGACAGGTTTATTTTTAACTAGGGTCGGTTCTAGTTGTTCAGTGGAAGGGCTGACACACAGTGGGAGTTACTGCTGAGGTTGTAGGGAAAGGAGGGGCTGGAGCTTGGCAGCTGTCTAAGTGTATGTGTAGCTGAGCCCTTGGGCTCCATGACCAGTATTATGGGAATGGATAGAAGCTGGAACAGGAAAGTGGTTCTTGATACAACTTGTTAAGAGCAACTCAAGTGCAGATAATCTTGCTGACTAATCAGTTTTTCCTTTCTGTTGAGTCATTCTGTTGGCTTAGAATGATGATGAGGTTTTTTTTTTTTCTTATGGACTTCCTGTGGTGGGTTTTCTTTTTTTTTGGAGGGAGGTGCGGCTGTGTAGAAACACTTTCAAGACTGAAACTGGAAGGAGTTGCTATTGCTTAGTTTAATTTCTGTGTAGGGTTGGAAAAGTAGAGAAAAGGAGGAAAAATGCAACCCAGTGTTGAAGCCAAATTAGAGTACTCATCTTCAGTTTTGCGGTTTCTTTAGTTTCCAAGAATGTGTCAAGTTCATTTGCTTAGTTCTTGCATTAAATCATCAATGTACTGTAATTGAGCAGCATTTCAGTTGCATGAATAGTTTCTTTGTGTTTCCTTGAGAAATTGCATCATATGGAATGAATTGTGTGTTTTTTGCTTTTATTCTAGAATAAATGTTGATGAAAATCTGAGAAGTGTTCTCAGGGGGTTTGGTACCTGCAAAAGATTCATTTTTACTGTTTCTCTTGATAACACTTGTTCAAGAGCTTTTGCATTCCTATTATGTTGGTCTAAAGCAATGAAGATAAACTGTGCAAATGGATGACTTAATAGTACCTATAGTTTATGAGGAAGATAAATTAGGATATACGTCAATTTTTTTACTGTATTGTATTTTCTTTTGTAACAAAATGTCTGTCAGCTTTTTGCCAGTTTAACTTGTAGCTTATTGTATCATTTGTGCCAGTATAGGAATTCTCCAAATAGTAAAGAGAAGTGTTTTGGGTGGCCCAGTCTACAGCACCACTTTGTTTCTAGTAGGTGTTTAATCATTGATAGTTTGTTTTATTTTTTAGCTTTAAATCTAAAGACGTGTCTGATCTGCTTTAAAAAATGTCAAGCAAAAGACTTTTTAGTGTTTCCTTTGTGATGCTTTTACAGTTACTAAAGGATATAAAGGAACCTGTTAAAAATTCAGCATGGCCACAGAAGATAGTATTATCTACTGGTAAACATTATGTAAGGGAAAATGTTTTTTAGAGACCAGAAGATACTAACGGCTGCAGCTACTTTGAAAGTTGTGGACTGACATGTTGCGTTATCTTCAGAGTGGTAGCTGTGCCTGTGAAAATGTGGCTTATCTTATAAACTACCTTTTAAGGCCAGTTATGTTAAAGTTTCTGTTAGTTAAATTTTACAACTTCACAGTGCGATAATAACATGATATAGTGTAGTTTATGTGGATTATTTACACTTAAGAACTAATGGGAAACCTTTGCACAGACAGCAAACTAATGTTGTTGATAGATTAAAAAAAATACAGTATTTGTGGCTGAAACTGAAGAGCTGTATATGCAATCTGATTGTATTTTCCTATGAGGATATCATCTAGCAATTGTCGAGTGATGCAAGTGATTTGAAAAGAACCTAAAAGTTCAGTGAATGTTTAGTGAATTTTGAGCACAGAAAGTGAGAAATATTTTCAAAAATGAGCATTTACTTACATTCCATATGAAATGATGGCACTAGCCTTAAAAAGAATGGCTTACTTGACAGACTTCAGTAAAATTCTGTAAGCTAGTTGGGAACTGTTTGGGCATTTGTATTCCTGCATGCTGTATTATCTCCCAACAGATAAAAAGTAGCGAGCAACAAATACATTTTTCACAGGCTTTGTGATTAAAAAAAATATTTTTTTGTGTACACCTTAATCCCTTGTTTTTTGTTTTGTGGGTGGTTTTTTGGTTTTGCTAAGCTCTTAATTCACTTTCTGTGATTTGTACATTGCTGACAATGAGGAGTAGTACAATTAGGAATAGCTGGTGGACAGAAGCTTGATACTAATTGTAGACTTAGCAGGCATTCTCTATGTAGGAATTTGAGAACTAAAGAAAACTCTCTCTCCAACTCTTTTTCCAAATGTAGTACAGTGCTAGTTGTTTGGTCAAACTGTGTAGAGAACTTAAGAGCATGGATGTTTGAGGAATAGCTGTAGCCTTCCACAGTTGGGAAAGGGCAATCTCTTCTTCCAGGGAAGTATTCTGGCATGTGCCATCTAGTCCAGTGGTGACCACCATTATCTTTCTTTTGACAACGTCATGTATTACCTTGGTTTTGACAAAGGTAATGCACAACTTGACAATTAATATGCATGATCTTAGTCATAAATATTAGTTGTATATTGTGGAAACCATGCAGCATCCTTTGTGAATGATGTCAACATCTAAAGAGTAGTAACTTTTGACAGGCAAGAGATTATTGCTTATTCTGCCACCTGATCTGCATCAGTCAGCCCCTTCTCTAGTTTGGTAGCTTGCTTGCTCTAATTGGAATTATAGAATCATAGAATGGTTTGTGTTGGAAGGAACCTTAAAAGTCATCTAGTATATGTAGGAATTTAGCTATACAGATCAAGTTAGTACACCAGAGGTTTGAATTGTAAATGCTGTTGGGCATATTCCTCTATTAAAATACCTAAGGTATGTTGTCTGTATTGTTTATGATAATCAGTATGAAATTACAATGTCGTAAATAGTTCAAATATATAGACTCTGTGTGTATACCTGAAAATGTTTTTACGTTTTCCTGCAGCTAACAGAAGATGAAATTGCAACTATTCTGAAATCTACTCTTAAAGGACTTGAATACTTGCACTTTATGAGAAAAATACATAGAGATATAAAGGCTGGAAACATCCTTCTTAACACTGAGGGACATGCAAAATTAGCTGATTTTGGTGTGGCTGGCCAGTTAACAGTAAGTACCTGTGGAAAGATAATTTAAATAAGCCATAGTGCTCCTAACCATGTTCTCTTGATTTTGTCTTTTTCTTCTGCCTTGAGTTTTGTGTCTGAGGAGTGACTAATGGTAGTAGTAGAGCCAACATTCTTTATCATGGTATTGAATGTATTACAAGGCTATTTAGTTGTTTATTTTTATAACCAGTGTACTTCAGGTGCCTGATGATCTGACTTTAAACTTTTTTGTTTGAGGTTTATGATCACTGTCTCCTGTTTTGGCCTTGGTAGGCTGATGGGCTGAGTCTGTGTGGTCTTTGTTGCAAGTTGCTGCCATTTGACTTTTGGGTGGCTAATTTAACTTGAAAATGTAGAATTAATATAAAAAGAATCTGAAAAGAAACATCTCTGGTTTAATTGCATAAATAATATGATTACAGGATACAATGGCAAAACGTAATACTGTTATAGGAACTCCCTTCTGGATGGCTCCTGAAGTAATACAAGAGATTGGCTACAACTGCGTGGCAGACATCTGGTCCCTTGGTATCACTTCAATAGAAATGGCTGAAGGAAAGCCTCCGTATGCTGATATTCACCCAATGAGGGTAAGTTTGTTGGTAGTGTTTTTTCTTGTTTGTTTTATTAATAAAAACAAACAAACCAACCCCCCAGATGTTAGTACCGGAATCATAAAACTGTATGTGTATGCGTAAAGATTGACTAAGGATTTTTACTCGCTATCTTGCTTCCTACTTACTGCAGTTTGCTGTGTCTTAATGTGTCTCTGTAAAGTTGCAGAATGCTTTTATCTCTACTTGAGAGAGAGCTAAAGCAGTAAGTGTTTAATTGACTTGAAGGCAACATATAGAGCCTATTCCATGGTGTATTTGCACCTGGAGAGTTCCATAACAAGAGGCCATCCTCCTCTGAAAGGGAGTTTTGAAGTAAAGATGACCTAAAGAAGGATTCAGAATTGTCCTATGTGAGCACTGCTAATATTAGTAACACCTGGCTGTTTCTATTTATTACTGACTCTTGAAGTCTGTTACTGAATTAGTTTCCTTTTTGCAAAATGCAATGTAAATAAAATGAGTTGCTTTATGAGAAGTAGCAGTTATAAAGGAATTACTTGGAGAAGTTCATGGGGAACCATGTTTGTCTAGGTAAAACTGTTGCCACTCTTAGTCAATGCTTTTATTTGTTTTTTAAATGAGCTATAGAATAGCTGCATTGATTGCACTGAGCATCAATAAATACTCTTCTTGAATTGTTTATTTCTAAAGCTTATTTGGTATTGATAAGCCACTTCTTAAAATTTTTTATTTATATTATTTTATTTAGTTTCTTTTGTTGGTGGCTCATATATCAGCATGTTAATATAAGGAAATCACCACTGTTGAAAGAGAAGGTACTGTTCATATATGATTACTCTAAGGTTATGAGTGTGTGAGTTCAAGTGGATTTAGTGTTGTTGGGTTCTTGATTTTTGTTTGTAGGGTTCTTGATTTTTTGCTGGTGTGTGCTCTTTGGAGCAGAGATGTTTTCTAGCAATGTGCAACTCCGTTAAAGCTAGTGGAAACTAGCTAACTAAACTAAAATAGTTTTGCAGTTAAAAACATTACATAATCTTGGAAGCAAAGCTTTGTAATTTTCCTGCACCATATTCTTTTTTCTGTGTAATTAACTATTTAAAAATTACTATTCAAACCCCAAATACTCAGATGAAAGCTGAGAACAAAATAAGTATTTCTGAAGCTTTTTTTTTATGGCTATATAATTTTAAGATGAAATAACATTTTAAAATGTTTTTAAGAACTATTGATTACAAATTAAATACACTTGATCATACTGGGGTTTTTGATTGTACTTTTAATGAAAATGTCTTAATTATATCTGAGTTCATTTTAGCATAGCTAGATGTAGTTGCACTAGCTGTTAAAAGGTGAGGACTACATTATCAGAGAGGATTTTTGTGTGCATGACAATAGCTGCTTATAAATCAAAGGTCACTGAGTTGAAAGCTTGTGTATCTGATTAATTCTTGTAATCAAATGAATGCTATCAAAGGCCAAAGTAGTTTAACACAACAATTCTGGATTACATAGAACATGTGTTCTTGTTAATAAATTACGTTATGGTTTTTAAGGGCTTGTATGCAGTTAGTACTCTTTTGTATATTTGATACCTACGGTTTTTCTTAATTTTTATTAGTGAGTTGTTACAGTGGTTAACAAGAAATACACAGATTTAAGTTGCAATAGTTTTCCCAGCGTCATATGATACAGCTTCACAGGACTTTTGGACATATCCAGATGCTTTCCTACTTTGTTTTAGTTATGACACAGAATTGATACAGGCAAGCATGAAAGCTTGGGCAAATGTTCACTGCTTTTTCTAGATGTTGCTGGAGTTCTGCGGTATTTATGTAAAGCACAATGTTGTTACTTGGGAATGCATGTTGAAATTACCATGTGCACTATTTTGCTGTAGGGTGGTTGGCACTGCCACAAAGGTACTGCACTGCCAGTAGGCCATTTCCTTGTCAACTGCATTTACAGTTTAATAGAAATAGTACATGACTTCTTTAAACAAGTGTTTTGGCAGAGAGGAAATAGCGGATTCCATGCAAACAAGCATAACTTCCTCTGCTTAACCACACTCTAGCTACTCCAAAGAATTGTACTGGTTTCAGCTGAGAAAGAATGAGAAGTGGGAGGTGCAAAATGGAATTTCATGTGGGGGCAAAACTTAGCATTTTTTGGAACATTTTTTTTTCTATTCAAGTATTCCTGCTTCAGTATATTTGACAGTGTAAGTGTCATCAATGTTACTTCACTTGTTTCTGCTGCAAACCCGAGTTTCAACAGAACTGGCAGTTGTCATACTTGGTTTGAGGCTCAAAGGTCAAGACCATTTCCTAGCCCAGTAAACCCAGTGCTTCATTCACGTGAGAATTACGGAATGTCTCACATTTGATGTCAGTCCTGTGCTTTTGCTAGTGATGAAAAGTGAAATGTCTGTATCATCTCTGAGTTTTCATCAAAAAAGGAATGTTTTCAGGTAGTTTTAGAGGAGGAAAAAATACAGATGTCTTAAAGTTTGCCATAAAATGTGGTGATACAGCCACTGGAAATAGCAAGGTATTTGTGGATAAGTCAAAAATCACTCAAACCTAGATAAATTAACCCATGCAGCGGGTCAAAAAGCAGGTTGGTTGCAGCAGCCTGTGCAGCAGCCGGGGTTAAAATGGCAAACAGTGTTTTGCATCTGCCTTTGCTCTGCTGGCATGAGCAGTTCTGAAGTTGTACTGGAGCTAATTAAAGGGGCATTCAGCGTGGTTCTAGAGCAAGGCTCAGTCTCCTACTCTGAAGCTGCAGTGAGTGATGTTTTAACAGCTGTGTTGCCGTGTCCCGCAGTGACTGCAGCATGTTGCTGTCCTGTAGCGAGATTTGTGTTCTACCACTGAGTTTAATTCAAACCATTAACTACTTTGTTCAGTCGCTCCTCTTCATGCAATAATCTGTCTTTATTATTTTGGTTTGTTTCTAAGTTCCTCTCCTTTTTTTTTTTTTTTTTTAAATCTATAATGGAGGCAATGACATGCTGTGAGGCTGTGATTTTTATGATCAATTTAAACCAATTTAAGTGTGGGCTGCTGGTCATAGACAGTGTATCCTTATCCAGGAGTTCCTGACCTTTCTGATAAGCAAACACTAGTATTTTTGTGGCCTCACGTGGAGTTGGATAAAGAAACTGATGTTCTGAAAAGTTAACCTGACAGAAACCTGCCAGAGGTGAGCTGGAGAAGTTGTAGGAGAGTGTAGATGGACAGGGGAAGTGGGTTGAGTGGAGTTACTGCCTTTGGCCACAATCATGCACTGAGGCTTGTAGACCAACTGTAAAACTACGTCCTGCATTTTATAAAAATTTGCTTTTATTTGCAAGGTCAAAACTTGGAGGTTGGTGTGCTTCTAATAAATGCTAGTAGCTCTTTCCCCCCCAACCAACCTCCCCTCCTGCCCCCCAACTTTTCGTTCATGCTTATCAGGCAGCTGCCATAATTCACGTTACTGTGATATGGAAGAAGCTGCTGGTAGATGTGTTTTTCAACACTCCACAGTATTGGCCTTTGTTTCTTCATGGTGAGGTTTGTTGGAAATGGACATGTGGATATCACATGTTCTGCAGTGAATTAGAGGAAGCCAGTTTGAACTGCTTCCATTTGCCTTAAGTCCAATCATGATATTTATTTTTCCATGGCACTTACCCAGATTATCCATGCCTCCTGCTTAGCCTGTGTCATTTCCACCCTGCACTAATCTGTTTGTAATAACCTTTTATTCCTGATGTATCTTATAACAATCTACCATTTCCCAATTTTTTTATTCTCAGCATATTGCATTAAAACTAGAGATTGAAGTGAGAATTATTGCTGTATAAAGCTGTAAGAACCAGGGAAGGTGTCATGTTGAGCATTGCTGTCTGTTTGAGACTGGTTTTTAATTGTAGAGAAAATAGTTTCCTCTGTGCCTTTTGTGCCAGAAGTTGAGAGGGGAAAAAGAAAAACCGCTTCTGGCGACGTCAGATGTCTTTCTGTATAGTCACTTGCATTTCTTCTCTCCAGCAGATGGAATTGGCTCATCTGTTTCTATTCTTTCCTTTGAGTTCACCTATCTTATCTCAGCATTACTGCTTTTAATTTAGAGTAGGTTTGTAGAAGTATATTATATGGCTTTCTTATGTTAGTGCTTTTGCTTATCTTTAGAAAAGAGTTTGTGTTAACTTCTAAAAGTCCTTTTCCTTTTAAGAACTTTGTGAGACACTTTTTGTTAATTTGTAACTTGAGATCTTGCCTGCTGTTTCTAGATAGGGTGAACTAATATTTAAAGAGATTTATAATATGGATTTTTGATTGTACATTACTATTTATTATTTTACTACCTCTTCAGAATCTTGTGGAAGAATGACGGTGAGCTGTGGTAGGACTCACTGAGTATGATTCCTCAGAGAGAGGTCATAATTCTTTAATATTTCCATTGTATGCTTTATGTTACGATAGTTCCCTTAAAATTAAATATCCTATGTGATTTTAAGCAACTTAACATGTTATTTTAAAATGGTTAAATCTTAAGTCTTGAAAACTAACACATCCAGTTCTTTGAATGGTAGGAATGTATATAGTTAAGAGGGGGGAAAAAAGTGACTTCCCCTTCCTCAGGATCTTCCATTGTGTCATGTCTTGTCTGTCTTAAAAAAATCTGATTTCTGAGGACAGGATTTTAGTGTGTTGTCCTACACAATGCCATAGTTATTCTAAATTTGTAAATAATAAATGATGATATAATGTATAATGTGTGTTTATAGTGGGACCTGAGATATTGATGAGGTAGTAGACTGCAATTGGAGAATCATGTGTTTTTTGGAGCAGGCTTCCTAGAGAGCTGTTGGAAGACCTTTGGACCTCACTAGGCTCTAAATGGAGTTTTTAAGTTTGCTTTAAACTGACCTAAACGTAGGCAATGGCTGCAAAAGGGTGGTATTCCTACCTTTTCCCATGCATTTTCATCACCCATTTCTGTTGGAACGAGCATTTAGATGGCCATGTGATGAGCTGGATTAGAAAATGGATCCATCTGAATAGTAACCAGCTAACAAGAGGTAGCTTTCACTGATACTGTTAGCATGATGCTTGGACTAGATGGGGACAAAAATGTGCCTGGAACCAGTAGGAGAATTGGATTGTCCCTTTTTTGGGATCAGCCAAGTTGGTGCTGAGGTTGACCTAAAGTCATTGCACAAGCAGAATCTCAACTGTCCATTTGTCAATTTATTATGATTAAAACTTAATAAGTATCTAAGGTAACTCCTGTATACCTAAGTACACTACTATGTGTGGGAGCTATAGCTGTAGGCGCAGTGCTGGTGTACTGTTTTTTGCTATTCTGGGCTTCATTTACCTTTTGAATGCAGAGAGAGTCTGAGGGGAAGGAAAGAGATTGCTCTTCTTTTTGCTGATGGACTAGGAAGTGTCTGCAGACTGCAGAGCTTCCCTGGAGATGGCCCTTACAAATACCTGTTGTAAGGGCTAAACTGCCTTTTTTGTAGCCTGTCCTACCTGTCCTTTTGGACTTTTTCTAGTTGGGCATACCAATGAAATGAGACAGGGTTCTAGACCTTCCGTGGGTAAGTGTCCCCTGACAAAGCCTCCCTCCTTCTCCACATGATCTGTTCTCCCATCTTTAAATGCTATTGCTGTGCTACAGCTGAACTTCACGGGGCACGCTTCCCGTGGCCTTCAGTTTGCATCCAGCTGAAGGCAGGTGTTGCTTCATAATAATATATTTGCCTCTGTGGTACTATTTGTAGTCAGAATTTTCAAATGGGTATATTGACTTTATTCAAGGAAAAAAAATGAGCACAATTAATACCAGATAGTACTTGTCTAAAAGAACATAAAATGTTTTCTATGTAGGTTGGGGAAAAAGTAAAACAAATCAGTGTCGATGGAGTTGCTTTCCATATAAACCACCATGAGAAATGCAACTCCATATGGTGATAAGATATATACCATATTTTTTTTGAGAGAGTAGTAATTTTACATGGTTCAAACCTGTTGCACCTATACTAATACCCGTGCTGATCTGGATAGTATATCTTTGGTAGTTTGTTTTTGTTTTTTTTTTTTTTGTTCACCACTTCAGGGTTGAGGTCTAAGGAAATGTGACTTTATGTAAGGGCTCTTAAAGTTTAAATTTTCATTTAAATATGCTGCTACTTCAAATTGGTGAGCACCCTGTCCATCTGCTCTGGTCAAACTGTGAATAATTGTTGTATGGCAACTTTTTTGTATCAATAAAAAAACCCAAACAGATAAGACACTTCTTTCAGTAGAACATTTAAAAAGATGTCCCAGATGCTTTTTTTGTTCAAGATTTATTTCACTTGTTAAAATAAACATGTATATTTTTTAAAAAAATTATTATTATTATTTTAACCTGAGCGATCAATGTTTCTAGGGTGTGAATGGATCTCTTTACCTCAACTGCTTCTGGTAAGTTGTTGCTGAGGTGCAGGCCAGTTTCCTAACCCTGTTCATGACTTGACTCCTTTCAACAAGGCTTCTGGAATTGAGATGATAAAGGTTTGGCAAATTAAAATAGGTAATTGTGTACATTTCAACTTGCAAATCTGTGTGTATCTCATTTTTTGTGAGCGAACACCTGATGTGCAAACTTAAGTGAGATATTTGCATAGACTTTGCTAGTAGCTGAATATCTAGATATGAGATCTACTGATCACCAGGAGACTTCTCTTTCTGTGAGTTAAGATGCCCATTAGTGCTGGTTGTAGTTGTAAAGAGAGTTGACTTTGTTTATTTTGCCAGCATTCTTGAATAGGTATGTAAAAGCAAGTTTGCTTTGGGTTTGCTGTATATAACTTAATTTGAGGAAATGTATTTATACATTTTCTGGAATACAATTAAGGCAGCTGTTAACTATTGCAGTCATGTCATTTTTACTAGGTGAAAAAAGCCAGGTTTTAGGTACTTGGTAATTGTATCAGTGTGACGTTAGTTTTCACTGCGGTTGAGTTATTTGTAGCAGTGGATTGAAGCTAAAGGAATTGCAGGCTGTGATCCTGTGGAAAAACCATTGTCAAAGTTGCACTTGTGACTGATGGGCAAACTGCTCACAGAGCTGCAGAGATCCTGCTCTATAGATTTTATTTTTTAAAAATTATTTCAAGATACCTATGGATCTTTAAACTTAAAGTTATGATTTATGATTTTATTTAAGATGTGTTTGGTGTTCACTTACATACGTTGGGTGATCTAGGGAGGGTTCAAGTGCTTTCTTCCTTAGATTATTTGTGGAAATGCTAGGCATAGATACAGACATAGTACCATTGGCGTGTAACTTCTTTTTTAGTATTTAATACCCACAGGATTCATGGAGGAAATTAATGTCAAAAGGATTTAATTTCCTTATTTGCTTGTGACCAGGCCTTCTATGGGCTTGCTGTAGAGGAGACAGTGAAGGAATATTCTGATGAGTGAGGAGATCAACCCAGGCAAGTGCCTCTGGGGTATCTTCTAGTTTCTTGTGATATAGGAATAGAATTTCTAACCATTTTTTTAACACGCCTAGCGTAGAATTTTAATGAAAGCTTCTACATACCAAGCACAGCTTGTCCAGAAAGGAGAAACAAAGTAAAAGAAATAGTATGGGAGTTGTCCTCAGACACTGAGGACAAGTTTTGAGGTGTCCAGTTGCAAAACATGAAATAAAGCCCATGATATTTTACTTATTTTCTGAAATAGTAATCGATAATTCATTGCCTGACTTTATCAGATTCAGTTACATGTATTGAGCTCCCTAGAGAGCTATGAGCTAGGCTTGACAGCTTGCTATGCAAAGGGCCAATATGCTTAATATCAGCCCATTTCATGTGGAAAGGAGAGTTTTTTTGTAATCCTGTTATAAAAGCAAGATAGGAAAAACTTACAGTTAATAAAAATTTTCTCCCTAATACTCTAAGGAACTTTTGGTTCTTGCCACATTTTCTCAACAGCCTGTGCTCCCTTCTTCCCACAGACCAGACTGACAGATCTCTCTGGGTTATGGGACTCTTGAGAGTAGAAACCACATAAAAGGCTGAATATATACAGTAGTTCGGTTCTGTTTCCCTAGAGATTTGCAAAGGGTGCACAACTGAGAATCTAATGTCTTTTAATCAAGATACTGCCATGTCATTATCTGGTTCTTCATAGAGAGGAAAAATGACATAGACCAGAATGTAAGGAGCAGAAGGAAATAAAATGGGTAACAGCAAACAGGGTTGGGTTGAATTCAGCTTTTTAAATCCCGAAGGTGCTACTGAGGTAAGACAGGGAAAGCTTTGTGAAGTCTGAAAGAGAAGTTCACTAATGACAGGAAATTAATGCTTTGTAAAGGTTTATTTTCATTCATATTTGTTTGTCTGATCAGCACAGAATGATATGACATCAGCATTGATACACATACTACGAAAACATAAGATTCCTTGAGGTATGCATGCTGACCGGGCCTTATTCCCATCCACATTAAAGATTATGAAAAGTCTATGATCTAATGTGTATAATCATTGTCTTCCTGTAGGTGTTGCTTTTCTTATCTACTCTTTTCTTGTGTCTCTCTGACTTGTTTTTCCCTTCAGTGAAGAGATGACTTAAAAGTTCACATAGGAGAACTGTTGCTATGTAAATAAAGTGCAGTTAAAAGAGTTTGTGGTTGTAGAATTTAGCATAAATGTTTCACCATGGCTTAGAGGATGCATCTTCGCTCCTTTATATCACTAGAATTTTTTATGATAGAATAAATATTTATTACTGTTAAAAGTATAAATTGTTGAATTTTTTTAATGACATAGGGTTGGTTTGTTGCATATGTGTGCAGAAAGGAAATGTTAATCTGTCATGTGTAATTAAGTAGCAGAAGCAGAGAATATTTGAAATTTGCACTGGAACTGGACTTTAATTTGAATTAAATGGAAAACATTTATTTCATGCTTCTAAATGAGGATTTAATTAAAATGAAATTAGTTCATCTTTTTAGACTTACTCCTGAATAGGAAATTTGAAACATACGTCAGTTGATGGTTGGTTTTCTCTGACTTTGATTAATCACTTTCAAAGTAAGTGGAGGATCAGTACAGTAATTTTGTAATTACACACAAGTGAGTTAATTGAAACTTTAACTTAAATAACTGTAAAGGAAGCTTGATCTTGGTTAGTTTCATGTAATGCTATATATCAGATTCTTAAAAGTGCTAATCTGAAAAAAGGACCATAACCATGATACTACCAATTTATTTGCAAAAGACTTAGTAGGGAAATGTTTGACCTGGGAATATTATTTTTCAAAGATGTTGTAACAGTAAACAGAGGCTGAATGAAGCCATGAAATTACTGGAAGGATTCTTGATGACTTGAGTGAACACTGTATCAAGCCCTACATCTGTAAATGTTAAGGATTATTTGATAGAACTGTAATTGTGGGTAAAGCCAGGGATGTATTCAACACACCTAGTGCAGCCTAGGTTAACATTGTTCTCTGTTGCTGGGCTGGCTGCTTTCTCCCTGGACAAATGTTAAAAAACAAACAAGCAAACAAACTTCAACCAAAAAGCTCATTTAGAAGTTGTAAATCACTATAGATCTGCTCCTTTGATGTTAGTGAAATGATAAACATCGATCTAAGTGCAAAGCAAAACTATTTTGCGACTTGAAGCTCTCAGTAAAAGAGGCTGTTGGTAGTAAATCAAGATGCATTAAAACTAGGAGCACAATTTTAATGTTACAAGACCTTTTTATTAATTAACTTTACAGACATTCTTATTTGAAAAAGCCTTTCCATCATTTGTACACACTAGTGTATGCTGAATTTATTAAATTTCTTTCTAACTTGCACTGTGGAATTGGAAAATTATTCAGCAAGGTGTTTATGCCCAGACTTGCGATAACTACTTTTACTAAAAATTCTACAATACCCTGCAGAATATTGTAAAATATACCACAGATTTCAAAAGTTTTAAGTGAAGAGCTATATATATTTACTACAGATGCTTTGTTTCATTTTACTTCTATCATCTTTCAAGTTCCAAGGTTAACACGAAATATACAAGGTCAATTTTAATGCAGAGGTCTGGCAGCTGGCTTTATTGAAGAGGAGAGAATTTGTATATTGCTGTTAATTGAAGTAGGTTTGTTTGGTTTTTGTATGTGACTAGTGTCTTGTTAAGCCAAAAAATGACTTAGTAAATAATTTTAAGAGGTTCTTGGAAGCTTGAATCAACAGTTATTTATTGAAGTGAATTATATGTTCATTTTTTCTTAAACTTTGACCTGTTTTCTGTCAGTATAGCTAGTTGACTTGAAGTGCTTTAAAGAGACTTGACTCCTGTATTGACAATTTCTTAACACCTTATTACGAATTTATAAGGAAAAGTGTGTTTACTTGGATTTTTTTTTTTTTGGGTTATTTATTTGATTTTTTTTTTTAAAATCATGGGAGAAAACTGCAACCAGATTAAGAGGAAAATATTAAGCTTCTATTACTACTTACCATAAAATTTTTAGGCACTTTAAGTCTATACAGGTTCTTTACTTTGTAAAAAAAAATTGCTTTGAATTAAAAAGAGGGTAAAACTTGGAATGGAGAAAGCTTATTAAAACTGTATATGCCCTGTTTCTGTCTTGGTATTATATTGCCTTAAAATGTACACCAGGTCATTTTTAAAGAGGATGATGCATATTTAATGGAAGAAATTTATTTATTTAAAAGGAAGGGTTGCCAATCAGTCTAAATTTGCTTCAGTTAAAACTTGATGGTCTAAAGACAACTTATAATCCTTTTCTTGTTATAAAGTATTGTCAAATTTGTAGTATCAGTTAAAAAGTTTATGGAAACTTTGTTTTAAGGTGGCTTAAAATAGAACTAAATCTTTAATTTGTATTTGATGGCACCTGTTTTCGTTTTGTTTCCCCAGCAACACCAGTGGTATCAAAAATTGCCCATAGACCACCCTGGTTTTTGAGCAGAATGAAACCAGTCTGGCCTTTTCATTTCAGCCTTTTATTTTACTGGCTAAATACTTAAAGCTCTAACAGACACTCAGAAGTTCGTGAACTAACCGGAATGATTTGGGTGTGCAATTTGTGGGTTTTTTATTAGCATTTTCTGTATTAATGCCACTTTGTGGTGTTACATTAATTTAAAAATGCATTGAGAGACTGTGTATGAAGTACTTTTGATATCCATGGCAGAAAAAGCTATGTTTGAAAGCTGTATTCTCTAACTGAAGAAAAGTAGAGTAAAAGTGCATAGTTTCTATATATGTGGTCTGATTTTAAAAGCTGTATGGATCCAAATTTTTATTCCAGATACAAGTCCTCATTTTTGGCATTCCATGGCATTCATGGGAAAGAAATAAAGGCAACAGAAGCATTACCTCCAGATTTCTATGTTCTTCTGTGCCTCTTTACCATGTCTTGAATTCATATTGGTTATAAAGGTTACACATACAGCATTGCAAACACCTCCATTCTTAATGCAGTATCAATTTCTAGTTGGTGTTTCAGAAAAGTAAACATGGAAGTTATTCTTGGAAATACTGCTTATCATTACCTGCCTGCCTGAAAATCAAAATTCTCCTCTGCAAAGTATGTTCCTGTACTCTGTGCTATACTGTTGATAAAAAGAAAAGCATTCTCATGTGGCAAATCAGAACTAACAAGAACTTCTGATTTATAGTGTCAACTACAGGAACACTGGAGAGTTTGGGAAGTTTCAGGTATTGTGTGTTTCATTCTCCCTCAATTTAAAACAGTTTTGGAAGATAGTGAAGTGATCTGTTCTCAGAAAAGACTGCTTTAGTGGAGAGGACCTCTGATGGAATTCAGTGAAACCTATGATGGCTCCTGTGGTGCTCTGACTGTAGGCTTGGCAGTAGATATGATAGCCCAGTATTCTCTCTGCTGCTGCTCCTTTTTTTTTATCCTCTGAATGTTTACATAGGTAAATGTAATAAACCAGGTAGCATTAGCAAGCACAAGATTTATGGACAAACTGACATGCAAATCTCTTCTGCCAAATTACTAATGATAGAGCAAGAGGAAATGGCCTCACGTTGCGTCAGGGGAGGTTTAGATTGGACATTAGGAAGAAATTCTTTACTGAGAGAGTGATTGGGCACCGGAACAGACTGCCCAGGGAGGTGGTGGAGTCACCATCCCTGGAGGTGTTTAAAAACAGAGTAGCTGTAGCACTTGAGGCTATGGTCCAGTGGCTAGAGAGATGTTAGGATGAAGGTTGGACTTGATGATCCTGGTGGTCCTTTCCAACCATGATTCTGTGATTCTATGATTCTATGAAATGGTCATCTGTTTCAACTAGGGTGTTCCTTAGGAATGTGATAGTCATGAACTCTGACCTTGGGACAAAGGGCATAACTACATTGGGCAGGTGCATACAGACACAAGGGAGCTTTGCTCATGCCATTCTTACACTTTTCTCCAGGAGTTTCTCCAGAGCAACTGTATGTGCACTTCGACTTTTTTGTCAGATGAGGGAGGAATGTTAGTCCATCTTGCTTTTTGTTTGTTTCTCTGAACAGCGCACCTAATTTGTGCAAACTGTGTTTCTTGATACTCAGAAGTGGTAAGCATTTGATTTTGGGGGGTGAAAACGAGCTTGTGTAAGTTCCCAACTTTTAAAAAAGCTTTAATGAATGCAGTGTATTTAAACAGATTAATTTAATTGTGTAGAGAAATCAGTACAAAGTTTAAGTTGATTCTTGATGTGAATTGTCATCTATTAAGTGGTGACTCTGGAGCAACTGGATGTGATGTTACTTTCTTGGTGTGAAAATATGTACAGTACAAAGTACTGTAAAAGAAAATATGTACAGTGCAAAGGTTCTTGCTGGATTGGAAATACTACAGTAAGCTGCTGATGCTAGAGAAAGGTCTTACTGCTATAGCCCTGGATGAGCAATAGGAGAGGCTGAGAGCCAAAGGGCATGTCTGTCTGTCTGGGTGCTCAGATAGCAGTGCTCTCAGAGGGCAGTACGTGACTTGGCTCCAGCTCAGCAGCAGTACACTGTGCTAATGTGTGTCTGTATCCAAAGTGACATACCTGGCCTCTGAACTCATTTACATCTTTACCTCTCTCCATGTAAAAAGTACCTGCAGTTTTTGGGCTGAGATTCATAACCCTTAATAGTAGATTCATTCACAGTGCCTGGACTGAGTGTGGGCACAGAAATGCATTTCTCTTAAGTGGCTAAAGCATATGATGTGGTATTTCTGCTGCTGGTTTGTTGACTTTATGCCAGTTGAGGGTAGATTAAGATTTGGTTCAGCATAAAGTTAGCTGATACAAAGTTTAACCTATTAAATTTTCTTTTTAAAATTAACTTATGGGAGGAGTGCGTGTTCTGTTACAGTGCTTTTGATCTGGCATTGCGATTCCTAAAGCTACTTTAGTGATGTGTGAAAGGAGCTTTGATAAAAATCAACTGGATTAATGTGCCCATAATACAGCTACACATCATCAGCGTGACTGTACTACTGACAAACACGTCTATGCCCGATGTGTTTTATCTGGGAAGTGTCTCAATAGCAGTGGTTGCGTTGTGGAACAGCAGTGTGGGATAGCTGGCTGGTGGTCCTGGACAAACTTACTCAATGTAATGCAGAAGATGTGCCATGACTTGACTCCATCTGCTTTAGCTCTACAGCAATGGCAGTTATGCTCCCAGTTGCAACTTCTGTCATCCAGAGTTCATTTCACAAAATGTCTGTAACTTAAGACAAAAATTCTCAGAGTTTGAACTACGTAAAGAGAAATTTAAAATACTTCCTAAAGTGAAAAAAAAACAACCCCAATCAAATCTAGCAAGCTTTCAGAAAAATAACTGGAAAAATCACCACAAACTTTAAACACCTTTGCTACCTTTTTCTCCCAACTTAACGAAAATGTAAAATTTAACCAACTCAGCTTGCTGCCATGGAAGATAACAGCTTCAAGGTGTGTCAGGATTTTTGCACCTAATATTTTATGATCTCTTGTGCTTGTCTTTCCTGACAGACTTGTCTGGCAGTGTCGCTGAGCTGATCAAAATTTCTGATTTGATAGAAAGCTTGGGAGGTTCTGGTTTTGTGGTGGGTGGTTTGGGGTTTTTTTTGTGGTTTTGTGTGGTGTGCATCGTTTTTTGTTTGGGTTTTTTTTTTGTTTTCCAATGGAGTTAATTTTCTATCAAAATAAGTTCAGTTTCCTTAATACTGACGGAGAAGCACTGGAGGAGTTGGAAGCATGAGATGGGAGGAGTAATCTCCCTTCTCTGTAGTAAGAAGCTGTTATATCAGCATAATTGTATCGCTTTGGCTGTGCTGACACAGCTGGTGTTTGAACAGCATTGTAAGATGTTTCATTGATGTGATATTGGTTGAGGGTAGGAGGAAGAACTTTCACCTGAGGATACATAAAGATCTGCAGGTGGAGGATTTGTTGAGAAACTGCTCCCAAGAAGCCAGCCTGTCTGTCTGTCTGTCTTGAAATGTTTTAGAGATCTTTTTAATGATTCCCAGAGATACCAAGCAATCCTGTATACTGAGTGTTTTTGATGTACCTGAGCTCTCAATAGTACTGGCTTCCAAATGAGTGGAAAAAAAAATGTTTATAATTATAGTATTGAAGGAATTAATTGGGAAAACCTAGAAACTTTGGGAAGTAGTGCTCTGATTTCTCTTGAGATGCATCAGTGCCCTGGTTCAGCCAGGGCAGGGTTAATTTTCAGCAGGAGTTAGGGGGGAGCCACAGCTGAGCTATTCCATACCATGCTGACTTCACACCCCCAGCACCAGTTCCGCGCTGTGCGACGCTGGGTGAGGGGTGCACTTGTGTCCGTTGGGTCCGCTCTGCCCATTTATTTGCTCAGTATCACTTGTTTTGTGCCTTGTTTTTTCTCACTGCTGTTATTGCTGTAGTTGTTCCGATTGTTTCTGGTGTGTTATCATATTAAATTCTCCTTACCTCAATCCTGGGCTTGTGCTCTCCCTGTCTTTCCCTTCTTACCCCAGCAGCTGGGGGCAGCGGCACGTGGTCCTCAGGCACCGGCAGGGACTAAACCACCACAATCAGTCATTTTGGTTGAAAGTGTTTGCTGTTCCTTGCCCCATCAAAGAAACTAGGAGGAGAGTAACTACATTCCTGTAGTCTAAATTTAATCCCACCCTTTATTTCTGAACCATGCAGAACATTTAAATCACTTAACACAATTTTCACTGTTCACAGAAGCTGTTCTGATTAGACCTGCTTTTGCACATTGCTTGTAGGCTCCGATCGATGCAAGAGGAGGTCAAAGCAGGTGGTTGTTCTTTCATGTTAGATTTGTCTTATATTGTACTGGTGTCTTCTTAAAGCGTGATGCAGTTACAGGCATCCCTTTCACATCAAGACTATCTCTGTTTCTGATTCATCTGCCTCTTGAAAGTGTTTTGTTGGTAGATTAAGTGATCCCTGTGATTATTACTTTTTGTATCTGTGGTTGACAGCTGATTTAAAGAAGACTGGACTGTATCTAGGCATGCTTTGCTTTCAGCAAATTGTATCATACAAATCAATTTCTTAGTATTTGAAAAAAAGGACAGCAGTATTTGGTGCCTTTGGGTGTTATTAACACTAACATTAGGTTACGTACAGATAATAGGCAAGAAAAAAGTTTTAATGAAAAAATCTCACCCTTAATTTTTCTTTTATCACCTCCTCCTTTGTAAATATTTTAACATAATTTTATCCTTTCTCTGCAGTTATGTTTCTGACTAGCAGTGTTTGAACTGTTGTGTTAGCTTCAGATTAAAAAAAATTTTTTTCTTTAAATCTATATTTCTGACTTCATATGTTTGACAGTCCTTAGAGGTATAGATTTTGATACAGCACATTTTGGCTTCCTGGGACAACCTGAAGTCATTGGCTGGCTTTTTGTAGAGTTTTGTTCTTGACCTCTCAGTACTTTATCTTCTTCTTACGGATTATATACGGTGGGTATAATGTTCATTTTTGTATGCCATTAAGGGCCATATGAGTCCTCCAGGTACTGTTTCTTGCAGTGAGAGTGGTTTTTCGCGCTGCTACTTGATAGTCTTCTTAGGATGTTACTGTGATTACTTACCTGTATACAGAAAATAAAAATGTGGTTGGTTCAGCTTTCTTTCAGACCTCAAGGGAACTTATTTTCCTTTATTTAACCTTTACTGTTGTTGGAAGAAAAAGAACTGCAGCGGATGTCATCATAGTTTTTAACGCAGCTGTCAGAAGATACATGGTGACCATGGTTATTACACAGTCACTTTTTTTTTTCTCCTGTTAAAACATTACTTTGATCAAAAGGCTTTCTTGGTGCATGCTACTAAAATAAGCAATTTCACACTCCAGAATTTCAGCCGTTGACAAAAGCCTTCACCTTTTTCTGGTTATCCTTGACAATCATGTTTTTATAAATAGCCTTGCAGCGTGACTGTAAAGGCAGTAAACTGGATTATCGGGGACCAAGACACCAAATCTGGAGCTATAGACAACCACTGAAAATATCTTCCCTTCTAGCTGAATTGGGGACTTATGTAGGCTCAGCTGCTGTAGTAGACTCATAAGGTGAGGTGACTTCTGCATGATTCCCTTCACTAGCTTCTTTTTTGCTTTTGTATTACAAATTGAAAACTCTAATTTCATGATTGCTATGCCCAAGGTTGCCTTCAATAAAGAAAACAAATATTTTATTATGTATTTGTGTTTCGGCTCTTATTTGTAAGCATTCAGGGAATTTTAGTATTAAGTTTGTAAGAATTCTACCAGGCTTTTGATACTGAAATGGTAGCTTTTGGTTGCCGTTGAGACTTCAGAATTTATTAACAAACAGATTATTATCTGCAAGAGAAATTTCTTCTACATAGTTAAACATTATGTTTATAAAGCCTTTGCATTTCAGCTAGTGCTGGTTTAAATTATGACACCCAGTCCTGTGCCTTAGGGCTTGCAACTCTTTTTTCAGATGCATCCAGAAAGTATTGCCTAATTTGTTGTGGAATTGAAAGAAAAGTTGTTCAATAATTCTGACTAAGTTGTGCTGCTAACATCTGTTTGTGATAAAATATTGGTAATATGATAAGAATTTGAAGGAATTGTGTGATACTGGTTTCAAATAACCATTCCAAGGATAGTCAACCAAAGATGGCTTTTCCTTTGCTGATAGTCATTTATTTGGAGTGTTAAGTCCAAGTGGCAGAGAAATCTAATACCTGGGGGCATGCAAAGGCAAGGCGGTGTTTTCAGATGCTGTTCTTGATGGAAACTCTGGCAAATTTATGAGATAAGTTCTACATTTGCACTTCTTCAATTTATCATTAAGTATATTTATAATTTAAGAAAATTGCTTGAGTATTCATTATTAAAACGAAGGTGACTACTTGTAACAGACAAAATATGTAGGCTTAGCTGTTTTGTTTTTAATCAGTATTTTTAATACCACATGATTCTCAAAAGATTTTGGCTTTTAGCAGGTGCGAGATTTATTCTGGAAGTAGAGAGTGTTGGATGGCTCTATTTTGAGCCAGACTAATGGTTGGCTGGTTCCCCATCATCAGTTAAGGCCAAATTTTGATGCATAGACTTTGTTAAGGTCAGGCAAGATCTGCTCAGAACTGTTGTCTTTTTCTCCAAATTCTATGTGAGTTTTCCTCTCTTCCACCTCCTCTTGTATCCCTGCTGCTTTGGCTCGGCAAAGGGGAACTCTCTAGGAGGCAGGAGAGAAAAGGTCAGTAAAGCCAGAAGGGTGAAGCTTGGCAAAGTCTTCTTCTTGAGAGACTGCAGTTCCTTTTCATACAGCTTCTCTGTGTCCACATCTGTGAAAATTGTGTGGGAATTTGAAGTACGTTTTTGGTCTTCATATATGTGAAGTTTGCATGTTAGAGGAAGGGGACATCCTGCGCCTGACTCTAGTTTGGTATTTGTTATGACTTCCTTAGCTGCTATGTGTTAGGAACTTCAGTGAAGATAAGAACCTACCCATGGTGATCTCTTCACTGATGGAAACTCTGCTTGCAGAATTTTCTGTAGTATTTGTTTCACCTGAATTTTGTTGTTTCTGCATACCAGCTTCCTGAGGAAAAAAAACAATGGCTGTGCACATGAACATGAGTAGCTCATGGGATGTAACCGGTACAGTATGTGAACTCACCTCTCCTTAACTGCTGTACCTTGGGCTCAAGTACTTTAGAGTTGTGCTTCATCTCTGACACAGACAGCCTTAATTACAGACAACAGGCAGGTCTTGTTCAGAGGCAGAGCAAAAAATTTGTAACACTAGTTCTAGAAGATAAATAGATGGTCAGGAGCCTCAGGACTTTCAGGCAAAAATAAGCATTGTATTCTTTATAATTTCTCTCCCATGATTACAAGCCACTTTTAAACATGGAAACTTACCTCTGTTGAGCGAAGGTGAAGAAAACCATGAATTTTAATTTTTATTTTATATATGTTTGGAGTTAGTTGTTTGAGATAGATATATGGATTTTTATATATACAAATACATGCATCTCAATATCAGGGATATATAGGTATTGATATATTTTTCTCAAAGAACTCTCTATATACATACACATGGAGTTCTTTGTTATATATTTGCAAACAGTGCCCTGTTACTGTTGGATATTTTCAGGCAGGAAAAAAGTGGATTTGTTTCTTTTTAATCTCCATGTTTACCAACACTCAGAAGGCATTAATTGGATGTCAGATGTCCTTTGGAACAGAATTCATCAGAGCTCCTAGTAAATCAGTCTGGCTTTACCTGTATGGATAGGCAGATTTACATGTAAACACTTTGACTTTGAGACATTGGATATTGTCACGTGAAAAATGGAATTACAGACATTGAATCTCTGAATTTATCCAGAGTTTATCCTATTGGAAACTTCTGCTGCTGTTTTTAGGATCAACTTTTTAGTTAGTCCATGCTTGAATTTCAACTCAAGCAACTGAATTGTTTGTCTTTTTCTTTTTTACATGGTTCCTTTCTGAATTATTGCTCATGTCAGTCTAACATAGACTGCTGGGCTGTAATGCCTTTCTATAACAGACACACTCACACTCTCTCTTTAGTCTCCTGTGTGTAAAGAGTGAAAGAATCTCACATCTCCCTTTCCTTTTGTATGTCAGCTGATTTAGGATTGTTGATGGAGTTTGCCAATGGCCTCAAATAAAGGCCTGCTTAAAATGAGTGAAACTTCCAAGTGAATGTTCTTTATCCTGGTGGGATAGCTTGTTTAATCATCTTAATGGCATTCCATTACCATATGTTTTTATGTTCCCATTAACTTATGAAGGCTTATTCTCTTCTTCAATGTGTGTATCTGTTTATGGACAAAGATAATTCACTGGACACTGGGCTTGTTGGGGGCCTTGGTTGTGTAGTGCCTGGGTCTGTGCCACAGGAAAGGCCCTTTGGGGTATGCTGTGCTGTTTTTGAGTCACTGCTGCAGAACATCACCCCATGTAGTTCCTTGTAAGGAGCTGAGAGAAACTGCAGGAGGAAGAATCAAGCTATTGCTGTCTGCACTTTTTCGTCTTGCTGTCTGTTCTTGAGAAACCTTTGCTTTATCACTTGTACTCAGTACTGAGTGCCATGTCTTCAGGCACAGTGCCCAGCCTTTCTACCTGAAGTTTGAGCCAGTAGTCTTCAGCAGCTTTCCAGCTCTTGCTGTCTTCCAATTCAGTTGCGCTTACTTCTTTTTGAAATAGATTTGGGTGCGCTTTGCAGCCTGATTTTAAGCTAAATATATGGGGTTGCAGAGGGAAAACATCGACGCTAAATGACAGAGGAAGGTCTTCCAGAAAAATGTAAGGACTAACAGAGATGTAAAGTTTGTAGGTACAGTCGTGGCAAAGTCGAATGGTGGCACTGCTTTATATTAGCATATTGCGTTGGTCTGGATGGATGGACTGTATGGCTGTAACTCGCATCCACGCTGTGCTAGCTCACAGCTGACTTTGACAATATCTTTGAGACTTAGGTTGCCTGGTATAGCTTCAGTCTTCATCCTGTTTGAACAAGGTGATGACTCTATCATCCACCTCTTAACATTCGCATTAGAAACTTCTGACATAAGAGCTCCTCTCTGGCCTTAGGACATTATATGTGCATATGACCAAGAGGATCAGTCTCCTAAGAGAGATCGATTTCTCCCAGATGAGGATCAGCCTTTTCAGGAACACTGGCAAAAGAAGGATGCAGGAAGCCAAGGAAATTTCCAAGTTTGTTGGTCATGCTCCATTTTTATCTTTTCAGGGATATATAATGGTGTATATTTCTCAAGAACAGCTTCTGGCAGATTTCAGAAAAATTTGGATGTGGGGCAATGTTTCAAGACTTAACCTTTGAGGATAAATCCTCAAAGGATAAGACCTCCAAAAGTGATCTTTTTCCCTTGGAAATTCACAGGAAGTAACAATTCTCCCTATTTAATACCAGGCCTTTTCTTAAGGATTTCTATAATTTGTCCAACCTTTTTGTCTCTGTTTATTGGCTTCCTTGAGGTAATACTTTTTCTTCAGTCCTGCTGTATTTGAATGCCAGGAGCCCTATTCAGCTAGGAAGTGTGTTGGAGAGTACTTCAGGTATTTGAAAGCCATGTGGATATGGTCCTGGGCACCTGCCTCTAGGTGACCCTGCTTGAGCAGGGAGGTTGGACAAGATAACCTCCAGAGGTCCCTTCTAATCTCAACCATTCTGTGACTCTGTTATCCCTCAAAGTCTTCTGAGTCTGCAGTAGTTTGCTTCCATCTGTACCTTTTAATAGTCTTCCTTTTGTTGACCTTGGATCTGCAGAGGAATGAAGCAGTTTAATTTTGTGTCTCTGTGCAGACTTTTATTGGGGTTAGGTTATTCTGTTGGGAAGCTAACCAGCTGATAGTTTTAATTTTTTTTTTTTTTATTCAAAATTGCATGCATCTCTCAGCTAACATTCTAGATGTCAGGCATGCTTTGTTTTTCTGTTTGCTTATGAATATCTCTCGCCTCTGTCTCTGCTATAGGGAGCTCTTTAGATACTATTATCTCAAGCTGGGGACCATCGTGTTGGATAGAGGAATTTCTGTGAAGCTGCTTGAGTGGAATGAATACATACAATTAGAGCAAGAGAGAGAGAGGTGAGATCTTCAGCGTTTTCAAAGTGTGCCATTCTCATATCTAGAAAGCCTTCACTTGGTAGTTCCATACATGTGCTGTAAAGTACTGTGCCATTTGAAGGCTGTTCAAGTGAGATGAGTCTTGATAAGATGCTTTTTGAGATACTTTTTCATGTGAACTGTGTAGTTTACTCAGGGAATAGTGTAGTTAGTGAATACTGCCAGAAGAGCCGGGAGTATTAATGCTAATGTATCTGTTCAAGGAGAAAGGAAAGGCCATTTACAGGTAACTGCATAGCTGCCATGTCTTGCAGAACCCTTGCATTCAAAATTCCTTCTCCCCTTCTACCTTGAGGTATTTGGTATAAACTGGGGACAAGCTGCTAGGAATTGATGGTACGATGAAGCCTATTTACATGATACCAGAATTTCTAGTCGTCGCTTCAACCATTGCTGTATTGTTTGCATACTTAAGTGACTGCAACAACCACCTTGCTAAACTGTAATTTTTCCAGTAATATAGGCTGTAGATTTTTGTTCCCTAAACCATTTGTGAAGGAATGCTGTTTTTGTGAGTAAGAGGGCTTTGCTTTCAGTTGGGTTTTTTCTCTGCAGTGTCAGTCATTGCAGGGGAGCTGTCATACATATATCTGGAATAAAATGCAATAGGTTAAACCAGATCCTAACAAAAATTTAGAAAATGTGGTTAATAAGTAAGTGTTTGGACAGGGTGGTACAATGCAGACCACAAATCAGAACCAAAACCTATAAAATTTTGTCAATGTTGTAATAAAATGTTCTACCCTAAATAATTTGCGAGTCTTGATAGATGCTTGCTGGGTTTTTTTTTATATATATATATTCTCCCTTCAAGTTTGTTTGAAACTTGGTTTAAGCGAAGAAATTCAGATGCAAGGCCAGTTCACACCACTGTGGATCTTTTATCTCAGGTCTGTGTAGCTTTCTGGCCTCAAAATGTTACATCATACACTATGAGGTTTTTTTCTTAATTACATTAATAATTTTTTTCTATGTCCTTGATCCTGTAGAGTGATATCATGTACATGCAACTAAGCAGTTTATCTGCATGACCTCTCTGTATTTCCGCTAGGGCGTGCAATATTTTGAAGATGGTGATCAAGTCTGGAGGACATCTAATTAGCATTAGATTCTATTAGCATAATGACATCTAATTAGCGTGTGTTGTTATGTTCCTGTTTCTTGTATTGGGTAAAGTTTGTTAAAAGCTGAGCAGATCATGTTGGGAGGAAGTAGGGATGGGTACAAAACCTTGAGATGATAGAAATAATAACTAACTTGTGTAATTCAGTGTGTTATAGACAAACAACTAACAGGGCTCCCATTTTATAATACGTATTACATTTTACTTTAGTACTGTTTGAGAAGTGGAAAACTGTAAAAAAGATGCCAAATTCAATCATGGTTAGAAAGACTACCACTGACAGATTTGCAGTCAGTTACACTAAGTCTAAACTGATGTTTTGTTTAGCAGCATAGATTTTTATTATCATTTTATAGCTAGTGTTTTTGTCAGAAAAGATTCAGCCCTTGATCATGAATAAGGCATTAACAAAGACATATCGTTTATTTGCTTATTGGAGATAAGCTTGAGGATTTTCCTACCCCTCTGGAACTAGTTTCTCTACATTATTGGTCAAGGTTACGGTATGGCTAATTACATGGCAGTTCAGGTTGATTTGAGAATACAAATGTTATTGCAGAAATAGAAGAGGCATAGACAATTATTATTTTTAGTGTTCAAAATTTCCAGTGCTATGTTTTTTACTGTAGCAAGTTAAAATGAGCAGACTTGAAAAGGTTAGTTAGCCACTGGGGATATTAAAAATTAACTGGAAACGGCATTCTTTATACTTCTTAGAATATTAAAAATGTGGGGTTTTAAATTTATTGGAGAAAGAGGAAACAACAGAAAGTTCTGGTGAGTCTGTTTGTATCTCTCACCTCAGAGTGGGAAAGAAATGGCTTTTAAATTAGTACATGTCAGTGTGAGAAATCTAGATGGCGTGCGGGAAGAAAAATGGTAGTTCTTAGCTTCAGTTCTGTTTGATGTTAGTCAAAATGTGATTCAAGCAATTTTGTTCTGTAGCCACTGTATGACCTACCCAGCGGCAACCAACCCACTTTTTTTTTTTTTTTTAAAGCTAATTGGCCCGTGTTTAGCTTACTAAATATCATCTGGACTCAGTAAAAATCAAGTGACCTGCATTGAATTAGTGTAATTGTAATACAAACAGCACATCTCATAGTTTTGGTCTTATACAGGAAAAGAGAGAGTTGGAGAGATTTTTCAGTTTGATAAATAAAGCTGAAGACACTGTGAGCCAACTTTGGCTCACAGTTAATTTTACCTTTTTACTGTCGTCTATTAAAAAAAATCACAGAATCATAGAATGTATTGGGTTGGAAGGGACCTCTGAAGGTCATCTTGTCCAACCCTCCTACAATAAGCAGGGGACATTTCTAACTAGGTCAGGTTGCTCAGAGCCCCATCTTACCTGACCTTGAATGACTCCAGGGATGGGGCCTCCACCACCTCTCTGGGCAACCTGTTCCAG